>CAJVPY010001593.1:0-18874 GCA_910591965.1 Dentiscutata erythropus | reverse complement strand
CATTAGTTTAATATTAGGTTTACCTTTATTTGTACACTTATTAAAGTATAGAAAACTTATATTAAACTTTTGTCGTATATTTAAATGTATAATTTAAGCAATTGTATACTTCAATAATAAAATTTATTTGTATATTTATATAAGGTTTGAAGACAAGGTTTACATATATAACATACTCGTATTTAGAGATCCTGTGCGAATGTGGCGATCACACAAGGTAAACTTTTTTTTGTACTAAGGTAATCATCTTTCTTGCTTGAGAAACTTTTGTAAAGCTTGTCAAGATGTATCTAATGATGGTTAGAGCATCAAAATCAGCTTGGTGAGTGTTGAGATATCTTTAAAAAACTGTTCTTTTACTATGTAAACTTCTTTGCAAACAATAGTTTACATAGTAAAAGAACAGTTTTTTAAAGATATCTCGACACTCACCAAGCCGATTTTGATGCTCTAACTACCATTAGATACGTCTTGACAAGCTTTACAAAAGTCTTTTAAGCAAAAGATAATTACCTTAGTACAAAAAAAAGTTTACCTTGTGCGATCGCCACATTCACACTATAGTAAATTTATATAGAAATCTGAGTCACATTTTACTAAGATCATGCACCTGTTGAGTGGTGGATCATTAATTAAATTATTAATAAATTATATATATATTAATTTTTTATAATAATTAGCTAATAATAAGATAATAATTGGCTAATAATAAGATAATAACAAGCTAATTAAAAGTAATTTAACAGAATAAAAAATATTTTAACTATATTTTAATTATATATTAATTATATTTTTATTATATAATAATTATATAGTAAACACATTTAGCAAAATCAAAGGTTTCTGCAAAGACTGGATAGCTAGAAATTTTAATTTTTATTCATAAAATCTACATAGTCCTGTAAGGTCATTTTCAAGGCAAAGACCCCATATGGTAAGATATCGGGAGGTAGATCGATATCAGCAAAATATTGGGATACCCCGATATCTTACTTTTAGGCCCAGAGTGCTAAGAGTAAGATATCAGGGAATCCCAATATTGTGCTGTTATGTTACCGATATCGATCTACCTCCTGATATCTTATGCTGATATTCAGCTATTTGGCGGATCTATGGCAGATTAACGGGCACATATCGGGAAACTTTTCTCCCGGTATGCACCCGATATTCATTAATTCAACCTGTGTATTTGGATCCAAAGTTTTTTCGTGTCCCTGGCATCAATTTATTCTAACATACGTTCTATAAAAAGATTTGGTTACCAGACTCTAAAACTGCGGACTCGCGAATCTCAAATCATGATTCGAAATCCCGTTCACCGAAATACTGCTGGTTCTTAGAATGTCCACTTTTTAGTACGAGCTGATTTTTCCATGCTACAGTACTAATAAAATTAATCATGTCATATATCGATCATTGTATACATTTTTTTAGTAAAATATGAGTCATGCAGCACTTATTATTGTCTATAATCGCATTCTTTTATACTGTATTAAACAAATTTTGTTTATTAAACTTTAAAAATAAATTTATCTTTTAAATTATAATACAAAAAATGGTTTAAAAATTTGAAATAAAAATTTAAATATTATTAGTTTTAGCTATATACCTTCTATACGTATAAAAATAAATTTAAAAAATATTTTATTAATTTTTGTTAAAAAAATTATTCTTAATACGTGAATTCGGATTTTTACGGAGCATTCCCTAAAATTCAGGTCGGAATTAATCGATACTGAGCCAGAATTAAGTAATACCAAACAACTATATCTGCCAACTGGGTAATTACTCCATTAGTAAACTTTTGAACGACCTTAGACAAATTTGTTAATCCTGGTCCAGTAAAACCATGATTGATCCGGAATTTTCCAGTATAAGTTTGGATTCGGGGTAATACTATTATAATATCCGATCATCTATATGTTTAATCAATCACGCTTTAATCTCGGTAGTGGTTCACAAATATTCCAGTAACGAGTAATATAACATAATCGAATAGTTAATAAATCCATTGCCATTTTGATTGAATCCTTAATCAATGACACTTTAGAGCCATCAATTTCATGCCAAGTTACTGGAACCTCAACAATCGGCATATTAAAATATTGAGCAATAAGGAGAACTTCAATATCAAAAATCCAACCTTCCACATGCATATTATGAAATATATATGAAGCTGATTTACGAGTAAATAACTTGAATCCACACTGTGTATCTTTTATCGCACGAATACCTAATATATATAATACTTTATGAAAAGAATGCATAAGAAAATTTCGGATCAATGATCGCTAAAAATGAGAAATAATCGCAAAAATAATAGTAATTTAGATTAAATTAATAATAATAATGACATAATAATATAATTAGAATTCATAATAAAAAAAAAAAAAGAACCTTTACGACAACTTCAGTATTCACCAAATGTGCTCTTGATCCGACAGCAACACCAAATTCATTTTTGTCTATAACTTCGAATAATCTTTTTTCCAAAATTTCATGATCAGAAAACTTTGTAGCCCCATCCGCATCCGCAAAAAGTATAGTTTTCCCTCTGGATGATAAAATCCCCTAGTAAAAATTTCAATTATTATAAATAATACTAATAAGTTATAAGAATATAATGCTAACCTGTGTAACTGCACCACCTTTCTTTCTGTTCTTTTCCAAAGTCAAAACTTTCAAATCTACGTGTGGATTATCCTTTCCATACTTTAATGCTATTTTGGATGTACCATCAGTACTCCCGTCATCAACTATTATGATCTCATATTTGAAGCTTGGATCTTTAAGTCTTCTGTTTTCCAGATAATCAACGGTTTCGCGTAACATTGAAGGCATTCGTTCAGTTTCATTATAGGCAGGAACTACAACTGATAAATTGTAACTGGGTTCATCTGATAATTCTGGTAATGGTAGTCGTTTTTCTAAATGTGCTGAGAGGTAATACTTTTCTGATTCTGTTCGTGCTCGTGGTTTTGGCGCGTTTGCTATTAAGAAAATGAAAAACTGAAAATAATTTCAATAATTTATAAATGTTATCTATTTAAGTCACTTAAATATAACCTTTTAATGACTAATGTTCAGTCAAAACCTTTTTTATTAAACTTACTATAATAATTAAGGAAAACGCAGACAGCACGATAAGTGTTAAATATTCCATCATAGATTATAAAAGTGTTGTTGTCTCCTCGGTTATTCATATTCGTACAAATGGAAATGTTACACTCTTTAACTAATTAAGTAAGTACGGTTTCAATTCTAAATGCTGAAATGTTACAGTAAGTAATTGGTCTGTTTATTAACTCGTGCCTCGTGACTGTAGAAGGTAATTAAAAGAACAATAGAGTCAAGTGATCATTGCAGCATGTAGAACCATCGATAATGGTCAACGGTCAGATATAAACTTAATCGTAATATTTATAATTGAATTATTATTAGCCTTATTTTCAATCAGTCAAACTATCCAAAATAAATATTTTTTTGACAGCATTCTGAATTAGCGAGATTTTTGCTTTGCTATTTTGGAGGTTTAAATACTCCAAAAATGGCGAATTAAAAGTCTCTACCTTCAACCTTTTATTAAATTGTATACAATTAAAAAATTAAAATGTTGAAATTAATTTATTTTATTGCAAGTCAACACCTAAGTTCAGTATTGAATTTAGACACTGGATTCACCGTCCTTTTTTCCCTTTCTTTTTTGAAGAAGGTTGGGCTCGTCCTGTTGTAGTTGTACTAGCAGGTGATTCAGCAGCGCTAGCTATTGTTGATGTTGGATTGGCTTGTTCTGGAGTATGTGAATGTTGTGAGAGTGATGCTGGCGTCGATGACGTTGGTGCTATTTTGAATTATAAAAAAAATTATTGAAAGTATCTTGAATAAAAAATAACCTTAAAAATATGTGAATCATCAGAATTTTACCTTCACCTTCGCTTGGCTCACTTCGATTCAACATTTTCAACATTAATGATCGATTCAAACGTTCAAATCTTTTTAAATCTGCTGCTTGATCTGTTTTATATTTGAGTGCTTTGAAATTATCAGTGACTTTAAGAACCAATTTTCCTTGTGAGTGCTTCCAGCTTGTTACATATCGAGTCTTTCGTTCCAAAGAAAAATTAAAAATTATTTTTCATAATGAAATATAAATAGTTATTGAAAAATATTTTACCTCTTTTGGTGAATCTAAATAAAGCTGCTCTACTGCCTGTTGATATTCGTTCCAATCATTAATGTATACCATTTGAGTATGAGTATTGGTAAGGAAAAATTCAATCAATTGTTTATATATATTTCATGTGTGCAGATTGTACTATGTAGTACTACACTATCTGAAGTTATAATCATCGGTAAATCTAGGAGACAGTTATCGAACTTTTCGTTTTCGTTTTTCTGCTAAAAAAAAAAAATGGCACCTGTTGCTACAGTCGCTATAGAGACGAGTGATGGAAAGCTGGTAAAAAAACCAATAAGCTTTATTAACCTAGCTGTTGGAGCTGGTAAAGTATGCTTTACTTTTTACATTCTGTAATTCTGTAAGCAGATATATATTTATTGGAATTTAAAAAAGTTTACACATCAATCTTTTTTTTTTAGCATTAAACATGTTTGAGATATCAACACTTGGACAGCCTTTTGAAGTAGTCAAAACTCATCTTGCTGCTAATAGAAAAGATAATATTATGATGGCATTGAAAAAAACATATAAAAGGGGTGGTATTCTAGGTTTTTATCAAGGACTAATACCGTGGGCATGGATCGAATCTAGTACTAAGGTAAAAGATATTTGATCTCATTTCATTAAATGTTTCAAATGTTGATCTTTCTTGAAATAGGGTGCAGCACTTATCTTTACCGCAAGTGAGATTGAATATCATGCAAGAGTTCTTGGTTCCTCACCTTTTATGGTTTGTATATTTATTTAATTTATTTAATAAAAGAATGTTCATTTATTTTCTGCTCTCGTTCTTTTAGGCTGGTATTTTTGGTGGAATGGCTGGAGGCTTAGCACAAGCATATACTACCATGGGCTTTTGTACTTTTATGAAAACTGTTGAAGTTACGCGTCACAAAGCTCCTGCAAGTGAACAAGTTTCGAGTGTTAAGATTGCTATGGACATATGGAAAAAGGAAGGGATTCGCGGAATTAATAAAGGTGTCAATGCTGTTGCCCTACGACAATGTACTAATTGGGCTAGTAGATTTGGTTTGACACGACTTGGTGAAACGGCAATTAGAAGAATTCGTGATGGTGAAACAGTAGATTATAGTCGACCGTTATCGCCGCTTCAAAAAATTTTAGCTAGTGCTATTGGTGGTGGTTTGTCCTGCTGGAATCAGGTATGACATTATTATTTTTGTTATTTACATGTTAATTATTTAATAATTAGACTTATAATTACAATGAAAGCCAATCGAAGTTATTCGTGTTGAAATGCAATCTCAAGTGAAATCACCTGACCGACCTGCAAAGATGACGATTGCCTCAGCTGCAAAATATATATATAAAAATAATGGATTTAAAGGGTTTTATCGAGGTGTAACCCCTAGAATTTGTCTTGGTGTCTGGCAAACTATTTGCATGGTATTTGGTGGTGACACTGTAAAGGTAATATTAATAAACCCTTTAGAAATATTTTAAAAATCTTGACTAATCAACCTAAAATATATTTTAGGAAAAGATTGCAGCGAGACAGAAGGCGAAAATGGCGAAAATCTAGATTATTTTTTATTTATTGTCTGAAGCAAATCTAAAGACGTTCTATAGAGGTAAGGAGCCAAACTGGTTATCCGATACATTTCAACTGATCTCCGGATAAGAGTCAATTATTTAATAATTATAGAACATCTGTTTAGATAGTACAACATTTTTTAGTTTTAATAATTTTTCATCTATAGAATTTCCAATAATTAATAATAAAAATTGATTTAATTTTTACTAAAGATAATCTTGTGCTATGGAGAATATTATTGTTATATCGACCGAATTATGTTGCCACTGAAATTACCGAGAACAATATTGATGCCAGTTGCATTAAACGGTTAGCGGTCAAGAAAATTTTAGGCTGTTCTAATTAATAGTTTAAATAATTCCAAATAATTCGAAATAGTTCTAGTCAAATCCAATCTTTACAATTGAGCAACTGAGAGCTAATTGTTTGCACATTGGATAAAGAGCTAGTGACAAAACATAGTAAAAAGTGGTGATATTTACTGTGTCTTTGGAATCTGGAGTTTCCCAAAGAAAACCTTTTTTCTTTACTAAACAAACCTCTTTTCAACTCTAAGTAAAGTTGTAGAGGAGTATCTTGTGATCAGAAATGGCGGTTAAAACGTTAAAATCGGTCCAGTGGAACGCGAGATATAAACATTTTAGTCTTCGCGACTATATGTTTCTTCTTTATATTATAAAGAAAACATAAAGTCGCGAAGACTAAAATGCTTATATCTCGCCATTCTGTTCGCAAGACACTCCTCTACAACTTTACTTTGAAGTTGAAACGAGGTTTGCTAAAAATTTTCTTTGGGAAACTCCAGATTCCAAAGACAATAAAATTAATTGTTAAAACAGTAATACTGTTTTGCCAATATTGATATAGAACAAGTGCAACTTGTAATGTTACAGGCTAAATGTTCGATTTAATGATTCACACTACCAAATCATCACTTTGACTGAATTATTACTAAGCGGATTTATCTCTGATTGGCTATTTCCGTTTTAGGTGTTTGTATTACTTGCGAAAATCATCTTCACAATATAGCTAGTAATGACTTCTATTTTTTATAAAAGCATAAATTGCTATTTCTAGAGCTTTTCGTGAGCTATGGTGATGTAATCAGAAGATAATAATTTAAATAGATAGTGAAGTTATTGTATATAATATATATATATACTGTAATATATACATACTGTATAACTAATTGTACTCTTTTTACGCTATACTGTATATAAACTACGAAAATAATAAAGCTTAATCATAAAAGATCTTTTTAATAGGAAAAAATCCAATTATTATTATTATTATTATTTTGATAACATTATAAATTGTAAATTTTAAATTTATATTAGCAAAAATACAATACTTTACTAAAAACACCTATGGTGTTCTATTGTTTATATATGTTGTAGGTGGAAACGGAATTTAAGTGTATTTGGAATTTTATATTAGAAAAAACCATTTTGTCATATGTACATACTTTAAATTCGATATTTGGGTATACTTATATAACTAAAATTCCGTGCTGAAAACTTTTGTTTAGAAGTCAAACTACGGTTATCATAGTAAAATCTTGAGTTTTTTACGATTTTTCAGTTTTCTCGATGAAAAACAAAAAAATCGTAAATAACACAAGATTTTACTATGATAACCGTAGTTTGACTTCTAAACAAAAGTTTTCAGCACGGAATTTTAGTTATATGAGTATACCCAAATATCGAATTTAAAGTATGTACATATGACAAAATGGTTTTTTTAATATAAAATTCCAAATCCGCTTAAATTCCGTTTCCACCTACAACATATATAAGGAATTTGAACATATTTTTGAGGATAACCTAAATAATTTGTCCAATCGCGATATAATAACACTCTTCTAAACCATTTAACATAAATGCGATTTATCTAAAAGGATAACAGTGTTATTAATAAATAATCAGTCTAAACTGATGAACATACATACATACGTACTTTACGAGGTTGTATAATCATGCTACCACTGATATTATTTATAAACGTTTTAACGATAACTTGGTCTTTCCATTTTGCTAGGATATCATTCAATCCTATTTTATTAGCGAAAATATCAGAATGCAAGAAGGTTGAAAAGGTCAAAATCTTTTGTTTCTCTTCTTAATTATAGCATATGGTCCCAAAAAATTTTCAACTTCTTAGTAATGTCTAAATATTAGAAAAAATGGTATATATTCACCTATATCAAAATATAATAAAGAGACCACAGAGTCTCCAAGTTCACCATTATAAATCCAACTGATGGATACACCATTATTACTCATCTTTTCAGAAGGAGTAAAGTTGTACTCATAAGTCGGAGTATCCTTCCCATTCATATAAAGACCACCCTGTGGTCCTTTATTTTTTAAACTTGTAGAACAATTACCAATACCTTTACCATTAATATCAACTAAATTCTAACAGGATTAGCAAATTGTATTTTACCAATATAGCAATCTGCAGTTTGGTTCCCAAATATTGAAAGGTTAAATTCTTAAAATTTGTAAAAATTTAAATATTTTAAATTATTTTAAATATAAAATAAACAAGATATAATAATAATTATTAAATACTTGGAAGTGCTATCGTGTCCAATTTCCGGTAAGAATACTGAATTGAAGGTTCTTTGTAAATAATAGAAAAAACCAACCCAATTGCATATACAATTAGCACGATTAACAGGAGGAGTGAAATGAAAACTTTAGTCCACCATAATAATTTTGGCTCTGTCTTTCTGTGTCTTGGTAATATCATTTGGAACATCATTATTGAAGAAAAATTACAAATTTAATCCATATATTTAATTCACTATTTATAATAGAGATTCGGAAGCAGTATTTGTGCATACAGTGACCTTTGCATTATTTTACTCGGAAATTTATACAAGTTTGTACACTTTAGTTGGTAAAATATTTCCAACGAGTCATATACTACATTATGAAGAACATATGAACATTTAACGTTACTAATTAATGCTATTTAAAATTTCATAATTGTCTATTTATTCCGAAATTTTTGCAAGTATGTACACTTGATGAGTTATTAGTCACATACAGTACTACATTATGAAGAATATACGAATATTTAAAGTTAATAATTACATAATTGTCTATTTTATTCCGAAATTTATACAAGTTTGTACATTTGATGACTTATTTAGTTGGCAAGGCATTTCTACGAGTCATAAACTACATTATGAAGAATATATGAACATTTAAAGTTACTAATTGATACTATTTAAAATTCCATAAACAATTATTGGCTATTTTGTTCCGAAATTTATGCTAATTTGGACATTTAGAATAATGCGAAGATATTGTATAGGTCATTTAGTCGATATTTCGTCATATACTACATTATAAGAATATGTGAAAGTATTTAAAGTTTATCGATCAATGCTATTAAAAATTCCATAAACTATAATATGTAATCTATTCTGAAATTTAAGCAAATTTGTAAATTCTAATAATGTGGTGTATGCAAATGGGCTTTGCATTATTAGTCGACAATACATTTCCGCGGGTCTGATACAATCAGACCTCCCTAAATAGAGAGGTATTGTATTTTGGAAGGCAAAAATCTATAAGCGCAATATTAGTTGGGCCCAAGAGAAGACGTGCATTTAGAGGCTTTTCATAGGACGTGCACTTAGGAAGTATATGTATTTAATGTTACTAAATAACACTATTTAAAATTCCATAAAGCAATAGTTGTTACTCTATTCCGAAATTTATATAAATTTGAATATTTTAACAATTTGAAAAATATGTAGCACACTGAGATGTCACAAATCAATTAATTACCAGGAATGGTATAAACCGATTTTAAATCGATGATCGACTTTATACTGGGCACACGAATGAAACCTTCCCGAAACTAGTTTCGGAAGGTCTAATCAGAAACTATTTTTGGGACCTTTGAAAAATTGTTGATGGCCGAATCGATAAAATCGATGTCGGCCGATGTCAGTAACTTATTGATTCCGACTTAATTACTTATCGATTCGGCCGTCAAAATTTTTCATAGTTTTAAAAATAATGAAAATAGCTGTAAAAAAAAGAAGAAAAAAATTGAACCCAAAAACTCAAAACAAAAATCCGAAACTTCTAAAATTCATAATATTGACTCACATGGGTGTTTAATGGCGGTAGATGATTGCTTTTTTTTTAGTGCACTCGTCAATAACGTGGCTGCACAATAAATATCGTGTCAGGATTATCATCATCATTATGTAATACAATAACAAAACATAGTGACCAATTTATAATTGTTAATATACATTTCCTAACAAATCAAATGCTAATGTTACGGATTGATTGTAACACTGGTGCAAAAAAATTTTTTTTAATAACCAGGTAACTACGTAAACCCAAAATTGAATATTATAGAACATCTAGTTATTTAGTTTATTTGAATTATGAAAATTAGTACAAGTATATTCTGCTTTATTAAATATCATTTAAATTAAGTATAATCCATAAGGCGAATTTGATCAATGCGTTTATAATAAATTTATAGCATTTATCTTACATAAAGTCTCTGTTTAATTTATTCGTATAAATGCATTTTATACACAAATATTAGGTCATTATTTTATATGATAAATTTTTGGGCAAAAAACCCTATGGTAAATATTTACGGTCATTGTAGAGTTAATACTTCTATCCGGATATAAATATATCCGTTAAAAATTTATAGTGAAACATAGTAATTATATCCGTATACATCCGGATATAAAACATTGTAAAGTATTAACTCTAGGTCAGTGAAATAGTAAACCTGACTCCTTAATACAAAGCAGGTACATCAAGAACTTTTACGATAAAGACATAACTCAAATGTTTATTCAAAAAATTTTTGAAGTCCTTAGTATCAAAGACTATCTCCTTTTTTTCGTCATAATCTTCGCTACCTATGTTTTTAACTTTTATTATAAACACTTAACTCGTCCCAATCCACTCCCTGGTCCATTACCCTTACCATTTATTGGAAATATTCATAACCTTGTTTATGATATAATACAATTCTATAGTAAATGTCGAACAAAATATGGAGATGTTTCTGAAATAATGTTTGATGGACGTAGATGTATCATACTTTCACGACCAGATTATATTGAAAAACTTATGTCACCGACATGTTTAAGAAGGTTTCCAGATTCTCAAGGTCTAGTTGAAATTGGAATTTTCGGAAATGGGGTCGCTGGAAATGATGCTTATGATAGTTGGAAATATAATAAACATTTCTTTACTCTGGCATTATTTGCACCTAGATTTATGGATTCAGCTGTAAATTCTACAAATAAGTTGTTTGAAGAATTAAGAGGATATTGGCAATCCCTTGGGAAGCAAAATAAGAATAATGGTGATAATTGGACTCTAGAAACAGACTTTTCTGCATGTTTTCATGCATTTTCAAATGATGTTATTGCATTAATAACCACCGGCGAACGTACATATTCAATTGCTTCCTATTACAACACGATAAGTACAGTCAAGTCTGATTATCCTGAAGCGCTGGTCGAAGATGGAAATAAATTCGTCAAAGAAATAGTATATTATTTCCAAGGCATTACGTTCTTCATGATGGTTAGCCCATTATTGAGGCATTATGTTCCAATCTTTAGAAATACGGCAAATTCTTACTTAAAATCTCGTGATTATATAAATGAAAAATTTATTCACATAGTCAAAAAGAGAAGAAAAGAGATTGAAGAAATGCCAGTGGGCGCAGAAATAAGAGCCGATATGCTAACTTCTCTAATAATTGCAAACACTGAAAGGGATACAGCTAATGTAAAAACAGTAGAAAGTGAAACACTTAAGCCTATGTCCGATGAAGAGATCAGAGGTAACTTGTTTGATGCATTCGTGGGTGGAACTGAAAGTGTAAGTAGTATGTTCTTTATCCATTTACTGTACCTATAATTTATTTAATATTTGCTTATTTTATTGCAACCTATTTGCTTATATTTAGACTGCCAATACATTTTGTTATGTAACCTATTATATTTGCAAACATCCGGATGTAAAGCAAAAAATGATTTCAGAAATTGACACTGTCTTTTCTAAATTTCCTAATAAATCTTATCTAACAAGTGACGATCTCTTGGAGCTAAAATATTGTGAAGCTATAATCAAAGAAGCTAGTCGTTTGATACCGATATTTAATCTTATATCTCGGTACACGACTGAAGAGTGTGAAGTTGCAGGATACAAATGGCCTGCTGGTACAATGTTTCATTTAAATGCTAGAGGGGTACATGGTAACCCTGAAGTTTGGCCTGATCCAGAGGATTTCAAACCGGATCGATTTTATAATAAAGATAATGACAAAAGATTAGAAAATAAAAGTTCTTTGATAATCTTTGGTGGAGGTCCACGAATCTGCCCTGGAAGAAAGCTGGCGATGGCAGAGATACTTTCACTTATGGCATCAATTTATAGATATTATAACGTTGAGTTGGTTAATATTCACGAGCCATTGAAGATTGTTGCTGCAACAGCTAGTAGTGTTAAAGAGTTGAAAATAAGAATTAGTCCTCGAATTAATTAAGCTTTGTTTTATAAAGTTTTTTTTTTCTAGATTTATATAATTCTTTTTCCTTTATTTGCACGCAATATTTTAAAAATTCAAAATTTTAAAATATATTCGCAAACGAATTTAATTTTACAATTAATGATCTTCAAAATTTTTAATGTTCACTACAGAGATCTTTTTTTTTTTTAATGCTGTAATACTGTATTAATAATTTTTTTAAAAATATTCATCAACTGGCATTATTGATATTTATATAATAACTATATAGTCATTTATATAAAATCGCCTTGTTATTTCTAACAAATGACCTTAAATACTAATATTATTTGTGAGAAACAATACGTAGTAATTTGATTTTTTTGCAAATTTATTAATATCATTATTTACGCTACACCATATTTCAAAATTTTAATGTTAATTGTTTTTATGGCTTATATGAGAAAACAAAGTTTATCAAGCAACAATTGGTGCACATACATAAACACAATATTATCGTTTATATATAATATAATTATATTTATAATATTTATAATATGTATAAAGGAGTTCATGTTATAACGAATTAAAAAATGATTTTCAAGAATGGCCAACTCAATATAAAATCAACTACAGTATATTTGTTGATTTTAATTTAAGTTTTTGCAAATTGGTTTTGTTTAATTTGTTTAATTGATACATAATAGACAATACAAGCCCATAGCACCAGTATTTTCTTTTATTCGCTAATGGTATCTGATCATCTTGTTGAGCAAGTTACAAATACCTGAAATTGAAAATTCTTCTTGGAAACCTAACAAGTCAATAATAGTCAAGTTTTGGATGAATCAGCTCCGATCAATATCTCATTTTTCGATAGATGAACCCAATTGCCTGTTCTTAGTAATTAACTAGCGAAGACATAGAAAATTTGTATAACATGAACAAAGTTTATATGCATATTAAAATACAATATTAAATAATTACTGTTAAAATTGATATAAAATATTAAATATATTAAATTAAATACTTTGATTAGAAATAAAAAAACTTATTGGTAGATGTACCTTAGTGCACTAACTAAAAGATCCGGTATACTGTATTGGGGATACTTTATAAGGTTTATATATGTAATGTAGAATTCAATATGTGGTTGTATGAAAAATACCTTGCAAAATCCCCGGGTATTAGTAATAATAATACCCCGTGATCTTGATATAGTAATCGGGTATTATTCCAGTTAAAAAAGGTATGCCATTGTGGGAGGCGAAGGGGAAGTAATATGGAGCAAGTAATCACCACCAAAAAAAAATAACCACTACGCAGTATACTCAATAGAGGCGGCATGATTTAGCAATAATAAGGTATATCGGGTATATTACGAGAACAAAACACTTATGCGAACCGATTTGTAAGGACTGAGAGATTTTTTTATGAGCTTGAAACGATGGTCTATGTATTATTATGGCACTTTTGTCTCATTTATTGAATAAAGAAAGATTCGGATTTTTATTTTTTTTTGATCATTCGCCATCACTAACGATTTCACCTTTAGTTTCGTTCCTCACACTAATTTCACTACAGTATTTTCGTAAAAGTCTATTAGAAATTTTCATGTCATGTCGGTATGTCTATGATTTCTTTCATATGGGCTAACTTGCGACAATGTGGGAATGATTTCATGGCAGTTTCTTCTGGGAATATAGCATCATTCAGGTCGGGATTTTCGGGTCACAGCAGAAAAATTCCGGGTTTGCCTTCCACACTATGTAGAATACACGGGTATGTTAACTGGATACAAAGAAATGGGTGCTTTAGCAATGCACTACGGTACTTTATAAAGTATTGTCTTAATTTATTTATTTATGACTTTCTTGTGAATTTTTTTTAAATAATAAATCAAATAAAGAAAATTTACATTTTAAGGAATCTCTTTAACTTCCTTGGGTCTTTGTCATAAACTAGGTTCATGAAAATGCATCAGCATATATACTTTACAGTGAACTTTCAGTAGAATAAAATTTGATATTAATAAAAAAATTAGAAGATGCCATGTTCTTGGAATATATTGAATTCATGTTTACAAATATTAATCTCACGAAATATCAGCCATTACAACATTAAATTTGATCAACTATCCCATAGCTTAAAAAGTGAAGCATCTATTAATTGTAGGTTTTAGATCTTGGCTTCAGAAATAAATCTTCAAGTGTGGTTTGACATTTTCTAACAATAAAATAAGTCTTTTTATAACTTTAAAGAAAAATATCGGGTCTAATAGTTAAAAATTTTTGAAGGCCAAAACAAAATATTAGAATGCAGGTTGTCCACTCTAATTCAGAAAAAAAAGAAGCATTGTACACGTTAAAATCATTTTTATAGTAAATTAAGTTATTAAGCCGTGATCTATCCTTGTGATTTAGTAGGCATGCATTATTTTAATGACTAGCATGCGCGTTATTTTGAACAAATATAACACTTTTAACGGTATATGGTTAACAACTGGTCATAATAATTACTTAAATTTTATAAACAATTAAAATATTTAGCATATTTAAAATATGAATAAAAATCCAATAAACATAATATTTATTCCAAACTTCTTTACAAATACGCTGTAAATATTGATTATAGTTAATTCAATAAATTTATAGATCATACATGTAATAAGTGATATATGTTATGCCTCAGATGATAATTTGTCTCTAATATCAATTGGCCTAAATTACAATATAAATAAGTTAATTTAAGTCAAGAATTTGGGGAAATTTTAACAAATTGACATCTGGGCCGTCCCAATGGTTAAATGGGATAGGTTTATATTTGGGATACAATGTATGCAATATGATAAAAAATGCTAAATGATGTGTAAATGCAAGGTATAAAAAATGAATGTAAATGAATGTTACAAATGATTAAATATATACTATAAATAAAATACAAAAAAAATATTTAAAGACAGAAAAGATATATATATAAATAATCATGTTATGTTGAAAGACTTTTAAAAAAAGCCGAAGCAACCACTTGCTTTAATAAACCTCCAGTATAACAAGTTTCAGCAAAATCATTCCAATTAGAAGAATCTTGTTTTTTAACTTTAAATTTTGCGATTTTAACCATTTCAGAATGCCAAGACCATGTATTCGAAAATTTCCAACAATACATCATGTTTAATAATTCATCCATTAATTCCCGGAATTTTTCATAGCCTTTCATTGGAAAGCCCCAAGAAATAACGCCGTACTCTTTCATTAAATTAAAGTCTTCTTCACTTGTACACATGCTCATATAAAAATACAAAGCACTGTGTATATACGCAGCTTTTCCGGAGGTAATTTCATAAATTAAAAGATTTTTTAGAATTTTAAACCGAAATTCATCAAGAACGAGTGTAGTATAATAGTAAGTTTTGTTCAGAGGATCCACATAACAGATGTACGCTCCATTAATTACACGTTTCATAGGAATTCTATGACGTATATACTCTTTAAATCCAAAAGGTGTAATAAACCCAGCAATATGAGAAGCTTTATCAAATGTTTTATATTGACCAGCAGCTTGACGGTATAAATTTTCGATAAAACTAGCTTCATTATCAAAAGGCTGAATTGCGCCACCAGTTATTTGAAAGGGCGAAATACCACTAATAGCACTATAATACACGTAAGAAGTTATTTAGTTAAAATCAGATTTAATTAATGATAAAAAAAAGACTAAGATACATTACGCTTTTACATCGTTAGTCGGATCGGTATACCTGTTTAAAAATATTAGGATTCTTGTATTTTAGCAATATTGATTAAAAAGTTAATTAATAGGGAAATACATACGGGTTAAAAGGTAATTTTAATAAATCTTGAGTCTTTGCTAAGAAATCAGTAATAAGAACATTACACGGTAAAGTCGTAAAAGGATTTGCAAGATCTAACAAAGCACTTCTATAATCCGACAAAGCCGATACAGCTGAAGCAAGACGTTCATTGGGAACAGCAGACATACATCTACGAAATTTTAAAGAATACACTAAAAATCGAGTCACTAATTGAATAACTATTCCCGCAGTATAACTCTGATTCTCAGAAACAGAAATATTGTTCAATTTTTGAACAAGGTCATAAACATCATCTTCTTTTATAAGAGAAGGTAATGAGACCTTTTCATCTTCTAAACGTAATGAGAGTTGTGTCTCTTTATTATAAGGTAATATATTCCCTTTATATGATTTATCAATGTAATAGTGGAGTTTCAAATATTCAACGGTAGGGATCTCTGGGCATTTTGGCTCGTCAACAAGCATTAAAGCATTTATAAAAGTGTTAGCTAAACTGCTTATTTCAATATCAGAAAGATCGAATACATAATTGTCAGACATTCTCAAGTAAAGAGTGTATAAGTGAAGAGTTAAAAATGAAAGAGTAAGATGTAAAATAATTGACGAGACAGAAAGTGTGAAAACTGTTTTATTAATCGGGTAAAGAAATGCTAAATTAGGTAAAGCTCTATATAAAACATCCTATAAAAAGTAATTCAATGAGGTAACACTAATTTAATGTTTAAGTATCAAAAATCTTGAATATCCAATTAAAATTCACAAATGAATTACTGTGCAAGTACGTACGCACGTACGTACCTATGTAAATCAAACAAAGAAATTATTAAATTATGTATCGGAAAATTTTTAAATCGCATAATTTTATATTACAAATATTCTTTTATTAAATGAATATAAATTCACAGCAGAAATTTCCTAATTGAGGGAATAAAAATATATTTGTTTATACTCGTGAAGATTAAAAGTTGTTCCAAGGATTCTTAAAAAATATTTTAAGAAATTTATGCCTAAATTTATAAATTTAAAAATTAACTTTGTTTACACCCAAGAATTGTGATTAAAAGCCCGTGACCTAACGAACCCTTAATTGTGATTAGCTATTATAAAATTTTTTAATTTTTTTAAAAAAACTTCTAGCGAAGGTTTCTTAAAAATTTATTGAATTTATTAATTTTTAATATATTTAATTTTATATTTTTGTAAAATCAAAATTAAAAAAGATTTATTGAATTTGGGTTAACATTCATTGAGAAACTATCGGTAAAGGTGTAAAAAAAACTCAAATAGCAGAAAAGAAAACTAAGGAAAAAATATATTTCTTAACAACTACCCGTACAAATTTAATAAAAATTCTTTATTTTAATTCTATGTATCTATAAAATTTAAGCTAAAAATATTTTTATCGAATTTATATAGTTGATTATTGAAAATCTTCGGTAAAAGTTCAAAACAAAGTTTGGCTGCAGCTTTTTTTTTAATAAATACTGAAAATTTAAACAAATATTTCTCGACACTTACCAAACCAAATTCGATCGAAATTTTTTTACCTTAATTCTGAGAACCTTGTTAGGTAATAGTCGAGTAAAGTTTCTGTATCTTTAGAAAAAGCTGCGGCCAAATTTTGGTTTGTATTTTATCAAATATTTCTCAACAAATTGGTAAATTTTTTTTTTAATTCCGTAGTTCCGTAAAATTAGAATGAAAAAATTTTATCGAATTTGTTGAGAAATCTTCGCTTAAAGTTTTCAAAAAGAAAACTCTTAAAAAATAATCTACAGTTAATAATTTTTGTTTAAACTTTAAATGAAGGTTTCTCAACAACCACCTGTACAAATTTAATGAACTTTTTTATTTTAATTGTACGGATTTACAGAATCAAAATAAAAATTGTTCAAAAATTCTACAGGTGGTTGTTGAGAAATATTTGTTAAAATTTAAAACAAAATTTTACGCAGCTTTTTTCTAGAGATACTGAAACTTTATTCGACACTTTCCTAACTAAATTAAATCAAATTTTTTATTTTAATTCTATAGATTCACAGAATTAAAATAAAAAAATTCAATCGAATTGGTTAGGGTTAAATTTCCAGTACCTATTAAAAAAAAGCTGTGGCCAAGCTTTGTTTTGAACTTTAACGATAATACCCATATAAATTCGATAAAAATATATTTGTTAGATGCATAGAAATAAAATAAAAAAAATTTATCAAATTTGTACGGGTGGTTGTTGAGAAATTTTCAATTTTTTCCGATTTAGTTTTATTTGTTTCTTTTACACTTTTACTGATAGTTTCTCAATCAACGTTAAACCAAATTCAACAAACCCTTTTATTTTGATTCTACAAAAATATAGAATTAAAATAAAAAAGCTTCGCTAAATTCGATCAAGTAGCTATTGAGAAACCTTCGCTAGAAGGTTTAAAAAAAATTAAAGATTTTTATAATAGCCAATCAAAGGTTCTAGACTCAATACCCGATCGACGCATGTGATCATGATCGAACTGTACCGATTCTTATTAGTTGATCACGAGATATGCCGGGTGCGTAAAATTAATTATTGAACCTAGGTGCCGCAAAAAATGCACTCGATTTTGATTGGCTAAGAGCGATGCTCAAAAAATTAGGCCGGAATTACTCATAATTTTACTAATGAAATCGCAGCTGCCTATTAAGTGAAAACTGTTCCTAGGTCAATTTTACTATAATGCGGACTTATTTCTTAAAAATTTCTATTTTTGTAATGAAAAAATTAAAAAGTTAATTTCGGCCGGAAATTAGTAAACAATTA
>CAJVPY010001592.1:0-18880 GCA_910591965.1 Dentiscutata erythropus | reverse complement strand
TTACTGTAATAGCAACCGGTTTTAATAGTAAATCGGTTTTATAGTCTAATTTGGTTGTAAAACTCTGATAAACCGGGTTTAAATTCGGGTTTATTATGAAAAATCCATGTTTCACAAAATCCGATTTAGATTCGGTTTTTGAATTTCAAACCGGTTCCGACCTCTACTGCAATATCGATAAATTCTAAATCGAGGCCATTTTATATAGTTATTGTGAAAAAAATACTGATCGCCTATGACGGTGATTATTTAACCCGATTTAGGGTTTGAAATGAAATGATCGATTCGACAAAAATTTTCAAAATGAAGAAATAAAATACGGTATCGAAATTATATTTTACTCGCTTTAATTTTAATAATAGTTAATATATCGGAGATTATGTATTAGAAATGTGCGTTAATTTGGGACGCTCATTCATGAGCACTAATTTGAGACCATATAAGTTATTATTGAAGGACCCAAATTTCAAAATAATGCCCACGAGCGTTATTTCGCGCCTATACGATATTATTATAGGGAAAGTGCATGTGAAGTGCACTTAAAGAGTGTACATATGGAGATTGGTTGCATATCATTATCGCAACAATAAATTATGTATTAGAATGTGCGCTCATAAGCACTAATTTGAGACAATATAAGTTATTATTGAAAGACCCGAATTTCAAAATAATGCCCGCGAGCGTTATTTCGCGCCTATACAATATCATTATAGGGAAAGTGCGATTGGCTGTATATCATTATCGCAACAACAAATTATGTATTAGAATGTGTGCTCATGAGCACTAATTTGAGACCATATAAGTTATTATTGAAAGACCCGATTTTCAAAATAATGCCCACGAGCGTTATTTCGCGCCTATACGATATCATTATAGGGAATGTGCATGTAAAGTGCACTTATAGAGAATGTGCATATGGAGTGTCGACTGTATTTCATTTATCGCAACAATAAATTACGTGCTACATTAGCGATAATTCGGTCGAGACCATATAAGTTATTTTTGAAGGACCCGATTTTCAAAGTAACGTCTACGAACATTATTTCGCGCTTATACGGTATTAAAATTTATTGCTATGATCATATGCGCACACTCTATAAGTGCACTTCATATGCACTTTCTCTATAATGATAAGGTCTAATGTAATTAGATTATTCACTATAAATGAATATTCTATAAATGTACTTTTACCCAACAACATGCATTTGTGTATTGGATTTAGAAAAACTTATCTTATTTCGAAATAACGCACATGGGCGTATTCATAATAAGTCAATTAATTAGCGAGCAGATAAGCGTTATTTCACATCATTATAGGGAAAGCGCACTTACAGAGAATATGCATATAGAATGTTGACTGTATATCATTTGTCTATGCATGTTAATTTGGAATACCAATTCAAGACTATACAAGTTATTTTTGAAGAACCTGAATTTCAAAATAATGTTACGTATTTCGCGCTTATATGGTATTAAAATTTGTTATAATTTTTGTACTTTATTTATTGGTTGGCGCAAATTCTTTGAATGATTAATGTCGCCAACCTGGCACACATTCAAGAGGTAATGAGAAATTCAGTATGGTATGGATTTTCAACAAAAGACCATACCATACTGATTAGATATAATATTTATTTTATTTTAAGTATGGAATGGTTTATTGTACACCTCTATACCATACTAATCCCAATTAATTTGAACCTAGCTTTTAAAAGCTAGATAAGGGCAAGATTTGTGAGAGTTTATAACAGCTCTATAGCAGGCTCTTGCAGGGCTCTCGTAGATCTCATCCTCATCTAACTTTTTAATAATGCTGTAATGCATTTTAAAATTTGTTTATCACATGATTAATAATAGTATGTATTATACTTTTGCATCGCCAATTATCAAAATTTAGTACGTAAAAAAAAATTCTTTTACGTACGTATCAATATATCGATTACTAATTTATAAATTTTGTTATATGATAGTTTATTGAAATGTGTGTCAGGTTTGTGGCGCAGCAAAATCCTTTAAAATTCGTTATAGGGTAAAGGTTAGAGTTAAGGTTAGAGAGAGGAAGTTTATATAGTAAAATTGCCCAACGAAACTTTTTGTTAGAGCACCAAAGGTGGTTTCTTATACAGAGTTTCGAGAAATAAGTGATTTCTTGCAAAATGAACGTTTGTTTTGAATACATCTTATTGTGAAATAGTTTACAGCTGTTTCATAAATTCTGGAACACTGAAAAAATTGCCGAAGACCGAATCGATAAGTTACCGAGTCGGAATCAATAAGTAAGCGACTTCGGCCAAACTCGGAAACTTTTCGATTCGGTCATCGGCATTTTAAGTTTGTTCCAGAATTTATGAAAACAGCTGTAAGTAATATGCGCCACAGTTGCGCCTAGTGATGCGGGTCGATGCTAAAACTCTGGGCCGACCCGGCCGATAAAACCATCGGCCGGTCGACCGGACAGGCCGACCTTGATTTGATTTTTGTGATCGATAAAGCATATCTTTATATTCGTTGAAATCTACAAATTCTCTTAAAATCTGCAAAGTTCACACCTTTTTGCAGACTGCAATAATAGGTTAATTAATTTAAATTTATATAAAAAAAAAAAAAAAATCATCGCACAATAACAAAACGATGAGGGTTTTTGGACATATGTTTTACTATGCCCATAACGTGATTTTCAGGCAAAGACCCATTTATTTATATTATAGTCGTTTTCATTCATATTTCCGTGGGAAATTGAAATTCTGAATAATTAGAGAACGAATTCCTAATGTTTACTATTCAATCTCATGTTTCCATAGGTATATGGAAATCATATCATTCGCATTTTTTTAAAAAGATGTAAAATCTGCACTGAATATAAATTAAAAACCCTAGCATCAAAATTTTATCTTTTATACATTTCTATTAGCCAAAGAAAATTTACAGCTGTTTTCACAAATTCTGAAACAATTAACTGATAAGTTTCTGAGTTCGACCGAAGTCGGTTACTTATTGATTCCGACCAGTGTTCCGATCCATTATCCGTTTATCCATTTATGCATCAGATATTTGGATCTGAATTTATTCGGATATCCATTTTACCATTGATATCCGGATAATTATTTGAATGCCTGTCAGATTATCCAGATATCTGAGCGATCTGAATTATCCGGATAATTCGGATACGGATAAACGGATATCCGGATTGGAACTCTAATTCTGACTCGGTAACTTATCGATTCGATCATCGGCAATTTTCTCAGTTGCTCCAGAATTTAGGAAACAGCTGTAACTATATATCGACCGGGCCGCCCACAAAGGTGCGGGCCGACCCTCGATCCGCCTGGCTGATCAGATATGTAGTGTTTGAAAAATGTACAGCACCCCTAAAAAGCTAACTTTAATTTGTATCCTAACTCTTAAACATAAAGTCTAATTTTAACTTTAAATTTTAAAATAAAATTCTATAAAACCTTATATCAAAAGCACATACCTGTGAAATTCATCGATGATTTTTAACTACAAATTGTTTATCATTTATTTTGTATAAAACGCACCTATCTATTATATATTTTTTAATATATATTTTTCTAAATTTTTATAAATTTTATATATATAATTTTTAGCTCATATTTTTCATGTTAGGGTTAATATTTAGGTTAGAATTAAGGTTTGGAAAAAGTTTTTGAGGGTGTAGAGCATTTTTACTTAGAATGCTGTATGCTAATTAATTGGCCAGTTTTTAAGCTATACGTACAACATAGGTGGTAAAATACCATAGGTTTTTAGTAAAACTGTTATTTATTACAAAAATAAAGTATTTATATTTTAAAAAACATTATTGTACGTACAAACTTCTAAATACTGAAATGCGTAATACTGTATTATATATATAATTACTATATATATGTGAGTATCAACAAAAAAAAACCCGACAATTTAAATATAGACTATATTTAAATTGCCAAATTTTGGCGACACTCATATGTGTGTATATTAAAAAAAAAACCAGAAAATTTTGGACAAAAAAAATCCCTTTGTTCGGTAAGTTTGGCCATAAAATATTTAGTTTAATACGAAATATATCACATATATATATATATATATATAATATATATAGTATATATATATATATATATATAATATATATATATAGTATATATATATATATATATAATATATATATATAGTATATATATATATATATATATATAATTTACTATATACGTATAATAAGAATTTACCTAATTTTACGTACCACCGTCAATTTAGTCAAATTAAATAGTAAATTTCCGGGCTCACTGGGGTACTAGCCGATTTTAAAAGCCTGAGAATGTAAGAGAACTGGGGTACTATTCGTCGAAAATTACGTTATATAAAAGAACAATTTAATATGTAACGGTATTATTTATCAAAATAAGTAAACTCGTACAAAGAATTTCCTGAGTTGGTTAATTTGCATTAAATGTTGATATAATTCAGGCCGATTATATTTCAAAATTTAATTCTGTAATTCTGGTCATAAACTTGTATCACGATTCGTGTAAAAGATTATCAATTCCGATTTAGTAAAATAATGCTTCAAAATAATGCTTCATCTGACGCAACATATTAAGTTAAAGATAACCCAATTTCTTTATATCTAGTCCTACGTGAAATGCATTGTGTCAAAGTATTACTACACCTCGATTAGTATGCGTATTTTGCAGGTCTCCTGCATCCAAATTCTATAAATTGTCTGACTGTACGCTTCTAGGCATCCTAAAAAGATTAACCTGATCACGAGTTTACACGTCCTACGGCGCCCTCTTGTCACAAACATTGAACATACATATAGATTTATATCGTACATTTTTTTTTAACAAAGCTTTTTTATTAGTCTGTGTTATAAAGATTTTATTTGAGTGGAAGCAATTCCTTTACTAGAAGTCTCAAGATTTGGACTTTACTAACATAACGTGAAAATTTTGCAAGATGGCGGTCCCAAAGGATTCTCGGGCTACTACAAATATCATTAATACCATGGTGCGGACCGCAGTTTTTTGCGTACTCTACGGTGAGTCGTTTTCACGTTTAGCTTATATATTCAAATCGTTTTACATGTAGTCCTCTTGCTGACGTTTAATACATCGTCAATTTAGCCGTCCAATCGATAGCGATCAACTTTTCACAATTCGCTGCCCTGTTCATATGGCCACTTAATAAGAACATATTTCACAACGTTATCGTTCACACTCAAAAATGCTACGGTATCCTTCTTGTCACTATCACTCAGTTCTTTGCCCCTTGTGATATAGTTGTTACCATAGATGAATCTGCAAAAGGTGTCCTTTCCCCAAATTGCAAATTTAATATTCCCGAAAGAATTATACTAATGGGAAACCATCAGGTGAATCTTCAGTCTCTGTTTAAAATTACCTACATTTTAAATTCTATTTCTAACTGTATTATATTTCTTATTAGATATATGCTGATTGGATATATGTTTGGTAGTTAGAATTTTATTATATAAGTTTTTTTTTTAACATTAAATTAAATGAAAATTTTATCTCTATAATCAGGGCTTTTTCATACATGTCAAATATGCATGGTGCTGTTAAAATCATATTGAAAGCTTCGTTAAAATGGATGCCTATATTCGGATGGTACGTATCAATATATGAGGTTAGATAGAAAATTGATTTTGCACATGTATTGCGCGTTTTCAGTTTTCTTATCGTTTTTATCTTATATGATTATATTAGGGTGAGTAATTATATATAAATATTGATATATATGTGTGTATATATTATTTGTTGATCATATCGCTTTGGAGATTTGATTGATTTACTAGTAATGAGGAAAAGATGCTAAAATAATATTAAACATCCAAATTAAAAATGATAGTAAAACTCAAATATTATATCACATGTGTGAAGCGCTAATAGATAGGATTTTTTAAAACCATCAACCCTTGTAAAAATATTTAACACTGCCATTGATCATTATTTACTCTTAATAGGGGATGCAATTCTTCGACTTTATTTTTCTTAAAAGAAACTGGGCGTCTGACAAAGATAATTTGACCAAAAAACTGAACGAAGTCGCTGATTCCGATGATCCGATGTGGTTACTTATATTTCCAGAAGGAACGTTAGTATCGAAAGAAACGCGAGGATGGTCTCAATCATATGCAGCTAAAATCGGTGTGGTATGTCAATATAAAGCTAAAAAAATGTGATTGTGACGTATAGATGTGTGTCGAAATTCAAAAAAAAAAGGAATTCCGAACATATTTATGCTATTATGGGTAAAATGACGAATTAGCTTATCTCGTGATTCTGTGATTAGAATAGCAATTTTATACTATTATATTCACCAAATCATGAAATAACTTTTTTTATCTGTTATTTAATTTTGTTCACTAAATTAATATTCAAAATCTGAATGGTAATATCTCGTGATCTTGCATCAGAATTGATCACAAGACTACGAAATATCCTCAATTCAATTGCCAAAATTTATTTGTAATAAATTAAAAGAATGGCAACCGTTTTGAAAGAGTTACATTTTCAGATTGATTCAAGTAAATTGGAACAATAATAGTCGACTAACATAGTTTTCAGAACTTTATTAGTGACTATTTTAACTTCGTCATAATACCTTTACCCTATATAATTATATTTAATATTAGTAAAATTAACAATTCATATGTATTGTCGTGTTTGTAGGACGATAATGTACACTGTTTACTACCACATGCTACGGGATTACATTTCTGCTCACAAACACTTAGAAAATCAGTTCATTATATTTACGATCTAACAATTGGATTTGAAGGAGTTTCAAGAGGAACATATCCCGAGGAAATGTATAATCTTAAAGGGATTTACTTTCAGGGAATATTTCCCACTGGTGTACATATGCATATTCGTCGTTATGCAATATCAGAAATCCCTGATGACAAAGATAAATTCACAGAATGGCTTAGACAACGATGGATAGAAAAAGACAAGTTAATGGAAATATTTTATGCTCAAGGACGATTTCCGACTGTTGAATCACCAAGACGTCTGCCCATTAGGCTGAGAAGTATTAATGAAATAGCATACATTTGGTATTTTGTAATCCCATTTGTTTGGCTAGTTTGGAATTTTTCCGGTCTCATGATTGAGAATTTTAATAAAGCAGTAATTCATATTTTGTGAAATTTTTTAAGATTCCCAAATAATTCATTATATTGATATATATTCGATTTAATTTTTATTATCACTAATTGGAGTCGTTATATGTATATTTTTTAATTCTTGACCGATTTGACGAATATACACATTAATTAAGCATGTACTTCTTTTGTTTTATAAACCATGCTTATTTTGTTCACATAATGTAAATAGTGGTAGCTTAAATATATATATATTGAACGTGTGTATATAATTAAATATGTGCAAATATCTTTCATACTCTCTCCCCTTTTGAGATAATATAGATTTTTTTTTTTGTATATCATAACCAAGTATATATAATAACAAAGTCAATAAAAGAAACCGGCTCTAAATTGAATATAAATGTGAAAAGTTTTTACTCACTATTTTATTTGTTTAATAACATTAACGTTAACCAATTTAAAACATTAACACGTGATTATGGACACCGATTTTCTGATGCTCAAATTGTCTGACTCCACTTCTTTCCGAGGAACGCGCTCGTGTTTTAAGTTTATTTTGTCTACATCGGAATTCTTCCGGTCCTTTACTTAACTGTTAAATCTACTAAAAATTTTACAAATTATGCCCCAGAATTCGAAATAAGTAAAATATATACCACCGCAAATTATTATGCTATTTATCGTAGAATTCTCGGTGGCCCTACACATGATCGCGCCACGAGAGTACACGAGAGTACATGAGATTACATATAGTTTGCCATTTATAGAAATCTGAAAAAGCTTAATAACGATTCAAATTACGTATAACCATAAAAGAAACGCAAAAAAAATGCATATATTTACAAATTTCGTAATAGGTCGTATTTAACGATTCTTACAAGCCACGATGCTTAGGCTATACGCGGCTACAGC
Source organism: Dentiscutata erythropus (assembly GCA_910591965.1). Taxonomy (NCBI): domain Eukaryota; kingdom Fungi; phylum Glomeromycota; class Glomeromycetes; order Diversisporales; family Gigasporaceae; genus Dentiscutata; species Dentiscutata erythropus. The sequence continues at coordinate 10,839 of CAJVPY010001592.1, read as the reverse complement.
GAGAGTCCTCGACATAAACAGGTTAAATGCATAATGACGTAGATCGATGGGTGCCAAATGAATTCAAAAAAAGAAACAAGACCTTTTATTTAAATGTTTACAAAAATCTAAAAACTTTTTATTAGCATCAAAAAAAAATCTCGAATCTATTTAAGTCGTTTCTAACACTTCTGGCGGGGAGGCTACGTATTTTGCAAATGTGGTGGCTTTAAAAAAATCAACATAATAAATTAACATCGATATGGTAAATTATTTAAAGGAGGGAATAAACATTCCAGGTTATGATCGTGTGTGAATCCAAGAAAAGAGGCATCCGCTTCGAAAATGGAGTGGCTATGCGATATAAGAAAGAGGTCGATTAATAATAAAATTTTTTTTTCTTTATTATTAACTATTCTCCCGAATGAAAACACAGCCACATATTTTGATATATTGAATATTATGAGGATTGAGACGTTTTTTTTTTTTTTTTTCTTTTTTCATAGATGGATATCAAATTTTCCTTTTTTCGAAAATCGATCATTTTTGAAATCAAAAAAGAAACTCTAAAAAAAAAACAAATCCGTAATTTTTTATAAAAAAAAAAAAAAAAAAAAAAAGATAAAATTAGAATTCTTCATAAATTAATCTTTGCAAAGATATTTAATCGTTAATATTAATTATATTTTATTTTATTTTTTTTTTGAAGATTACATACTTTTATGTATGGCTACGACTAATGAGGGATCAGAATTCAATATAAATTCGCCACTTGTAATCGCGCTTGTCGCGATTATAATTGCAGTAGTAGTAATCGGTGTGATCGTTGTCGTATTTCTCATTTTGCGTTACCAAAATTCAGCTTCCACAAAGACTCGAGGTTTAAAGACAAGAATTGGACCCGAATCACGTGATAATGGACATACACATAAAAAGCGAGATTCAACTGGTATGATATTTGATATTGAAGGAAAAGAAGAATCATTTGAAGAATCTTACGCTGAAGGGGCAGTCGGTCATCAACAGCAATTAACGCCTGGAAGGTCTCTGCCCGTTAGATCACAAACTATATATGGATCCAAACCTCCGTCAACTTCTACGATTACTTTGCAATCTTCAACGATACAAGTTCCAATGATGCAAGAGCATCATTTTATGGCCTCTCACCATAATAATGATGATGATGATGATAATAATAAGAATTATTGACATTATTACATAGGTTGGGTTTGGGAATCGGAATTTCTACTTAATTTGGGATATGTCCCATTTTTGGTCAATAGTTTCAAACTCCAATCAAATTTATTAAATTAATGATATAAATTATTAAAACTTCATTTTCAAATCAAGAAATCAAGAACATAAGAGTGATTTTAGCGACTAGACATGGTATGGGTAGGTAGGTCTAATAGTCATATTGAGTATGCATACAATAAAATGAAAAATAATTATAAAATGAAACTTCGAGTTGTAAATAATAAACCTTTCAAAGTTTCCATAAAAAAAATGCCTAATTGATGAATGAATTACCCATGACGTAACAGAATTCTGAATAATAAGTATTCTTAGTAAATTTAACACAGAAATTTATGGAAGGCTAACTAATAATTCGAAACGTTATAAAATCGATAATTAGACCGTTGTTTTATTTACTTTTATTATTGTTTTATTACATTAAATCAGTGTAATGCTGTAATGGTTTCAAAATTTATTTGAGGCTGATGTGAGGCTGATGTGATACTGATGGACGTAACGATCGTGGGAAGACTTTCTATTGAATTTTACATACATTATTTATACAGTTTAAAGTGCTTTTTCAAACCAAAAAAAAAAACAAACAAAAACACAATAAAATAAGAGGAAATTTTACTAGAATTGTAGGACTCTTGTTAAAAAGTATCTTTTATCTTTCAAAAAAAGTTAGCAATGACTTTATTTTATCCATTTCTGATAAGTCGCTGTTATACTATTTTTAAAAATATACATTTTAACAAGAGTCCTACAACTAATGAAACCTCCTATACAATTCTTTTTTAGTGTGCGTTGTTTTTGTTGTTTTTGAAAAAAATATTTTAAATTGTATAAAATAATGAAAATTCTAATGAAAATAATAGCAATCATATGAAAGTCCTACTGTGAACATAATGATACGAAGCCCCTATGTATAAAGCAGTAGTCCCATCGATAAAAACAAAAGTTCAAAATTTATCTTCCTTTTAATTCCAACTATATTAAAAATCGACCTTCTTTCAATTCCAATTATCACTAGTATTTAAGCCCCACATTATCGAATACAAGTAACGCTATAGCGTTCAATTCAATAACTTTATCGAATTTTTTTACTCTTCTTGCTAAAGAAACGAGAATTTGTAAAGTAAATAAATAAAATAAAAATAGAAAAAAAAAGAAGAAAAAAATTATAGCTTCGGCTAACCAACTATCAGTTGGCTGATCGTTTATCACCAACTTAAGATAATAGCATTGACCAGGGTGAAACTATTATGATTTACAGTTAAAGTTACTCGACAAATTAAAACCTAGTAAATAATTCTACTTAGCCTTAAATTAGTAAGTTTGAGTAGTACTTGAAGGAGTACACCGAGTGGTCTTACGCTCAATTTTTAGATCTTAGAAACGATATTCTTGTTTCAACCTTTTTCGGAACACTAGAGTGTTCTTGACCACATTTGGCCCGCAGATTTTTAAGTATTGATGGGCATCGCGCGTGATCCGCGCAACCTAATAATTACGTAGAAAAAAAATAATAAATAAATTATTATAAAATATGTAGTATTTTAATAATATATAGATAAATAAATGTGAACATAATAGTTATTATAAAATACACAGTAGTTATTTTAATAATGTGGGGAAAGTCACTTGGATAAAACATTTAACTTTTTATTTTTATTTATTAGTAAACAGTAATTTTTTTTCTTTAAAGGGGAAATGTAACTAATTAAAAAAAATAAAAGTTATATACAAATTCTATATACTTGTGTTTATTCCTTTGTTCAAAGTTGGCTTTTACCATATGATTTTAAGTGGTTATTTTTTGAGAAACTAACAAATTTATCATCGTTATTGACTACGTATAAATTTTTGTTCTATGTTCGTGTAACGGTTGCTGGCAGTCATACTTCTAATAATAACGATAATTACAAGTATATGCGCGACCGGTGTCAATATAGTTGCGATGGCGAATTATTGGGATACTATTGCTCAACCAACAATTTCAACAATCGTAGTAAATATTGGCGTATCAATCTAGTAAATAATATATAACGACAAAATCTATATCGTAACCAATTTTAAATTATGTTCTATAAAATGGCAAATTGGAGTAAAAAAGCAAAAGCAATGATCCCAATTGTTTTGCTAATATTTAGTGATTTGATGTGTGCGTTTGAAGCACTGGTTTGTAAATTACTACTCGAACCGTCTTGAATTGTATACCTAAAGAAAATACGTATGTATGTACGAAATTTAAAAAAAAATTATGATGGTTAAAACATTGGTTACTAAATAAAATACGTTACCCCAAAGTTTCCAGAGTTTTAAGAGTTTTAGGACCAATACCAGCACTATTAGAAACTCCATTCTTTTGAGCAATATCATCTAGAGTAATACCATCTTTCGCTGCAAATGTCATTAAAAAATCACCATTTTGCATAAAAGATTTATCTACATGACTAACACTTGACCCTTCTTGAAAAGGCTTAAGACTAGTTTCTAATGGAATTTGATCATTTGAATCAGTTACAAAATTCATTGAAGACGGTGTAGATGCTGCAGTGAATAATTGTTGTGCAAGTGCAAATTGTGGGGAATTTGCAAACCTTGACTTATCTAAATTACTTGAAACTTTTTTTTTTGAAAAAAAATTATTAAGCTGTTTAGTGAGTGAAGTCATCGGTACAAATGTGCCATTCATTTTAACGAACATGAATCTATCAAATTTTGATTCCATAAATCCTGTAAAACTCGCTCCATTGTCGACTGGCAATGGAGTTAATATGCCAGCGCTAAAATAATTTCTCCAACTTGATCCAAAACCTAGTCCATGAATGAATTCATGTGTTACTATATATTCAAAGTCATTCTGTCCTTGTTTTATTTGACCATCACCTCGGAAAAACATGTTTGCTTGTGAATTAAAGTTTGCTAGAATATCATACGTTCCATATTGTGTCCGATTTGGTAGATTCATTTGTTTTACTAAAGCCTGAGGATAAAGTCTTGTCACATTATCATCATCTAATATTGGAATTGTTCGTGCAGGTGCTGCAGATCCTGTTAAAAAAAAAGACTTTAAATAAATATACACTTCAACTTTTATACTGTAAGACTGATAACGCACTGAATAAAAAACGTACCCAAAACTAATCCAGCACTGTTTGAACATTCATTAAGCGTTTTGCAGAAGTCAGTGAAAGTAGCATTTACTTTTATTACTGTGTTAATTTTTAATACTGAAGCTATTCGTTTACCAACATCATTAAATGCATTCTGAGCTTTATTGCAAAGTGTTTGGTCACTGACCCCGCAGTGAAAATCTATGATAAACGCTTGATCTGGGCTAAGATTACCAACCACACCGTTTAATTGTTGGCTTTTTGTTGTTACTATATCACAGTTTGTTTTTTTCATCGAATCATGAGTGAATGGATAACCAGTATATTCATAGCATACAGATCCGTATGCTTGGTCAGGTATGAATCCGATGGTGGCTAGTAAAAGGATATGGAAAACAGGTAGCAACGATATAAGCTTCATATTTGTACGTTACGCAAAGTATCTCTTATTTAAAGAATTTGCCCTGCAAATTCTATAAATGTTTCGAGCGTTAACGTTTGAAATCGTTGCTACAATTTTTCCTGATGAGGAATAATGGTTGATTTTATATGTTACAAAAAAAATCATGATTTCTAAATTTGCATATATACCTATATTTAGGTTTCATCTTAATTCTTTCTTATTTATCCTGAACAGGAATTGTACATTAATTCTTTGTAGGTAATGCATTTTATTCCACACGTTTCTTTGTTTATCAATTTGTGAAACTTTAACCTGTAGATAAATTTTGATGTGCAACTTAACAAAGAATGCAAACTTTCATTTGCATTATCATTTATTTTAAACCTTGTTTTGTTAGCCTTATTTACATCTCATGTATTATTTGTGTATAAATACTAAATGTTTCATATATAAAACCAGAAAACATATTATCTCACTATGCTTATCATTATTGCTATTATCTCTCCTCCACTTGTTCCGATTATTGACTCTGTATTTTAAGTTCCCTGACGATTATTTTCTTGCCTATTGTATTTTAAGTGACTGGGGATTAAGGTGTCCAGAATTATGCGATGCGATAGGGGTCAATTATGCGATGGATGCAAAATAAAATAAATTTATGTAAATAGAGGATGAGATTTTTCTTATATTATAATTTGTTCTGTATCCGTCGAAAATTCCCTTCAACCATGCTCATAATTAGGCGGCATCCATAATTTACGTTAAAACGGTATTGTAATAGAAATTTTAAAGATAATGCAAAAATAATACCAGATGGTATTATCTATTTCTATACAATTTAGTACTAGTTTAACGTATGCCGCCTTAGGTTCATTGATTTTCTACTTCGGAACTTTCGGAATACTTCCTGCCTAAATCAACCAACATATTACCAAGCAGATTTAATGTGCGCTCAACAACCAATCACAATTCATTCACATGATCAGGATACTTTTTTGACTATCGCTATGCACATATTATTGGGTGTCTAATATCAATTTAATCACAAATATAGTGCAAACTACATAGTGAAGATCATTAATGAATTTTTTTCCCAGTGATTTTCAATTAGATCTTTCGATTTCACTATTTCCTATTAAATTGTTATAAAAAAGTGATACATATCGCTAAAATTTTTATTTCTCAATATTTTCAAATTCTGTAAACTGTTTATGCTTTATGAAACATATATTCAAAAAGTAACAACGTTACATTTTACATATGATATATAATGATTCGGATTTTATAGTTTACTTATATGAGGATCATTTACTGGTTACATGAAGATCATTTACCGGTTTTAATTTGGCGACCATAATATTTAATATAAGCTAAATATAAAATTCGGATCATCTTTAGTATAGCTGGGCAATATAGAAATATTATAAGATTATAATATAAAAAAACTCTAACCCTAACTCTAATCTAACTCTAATTTAAACTATAACCCTCACCCTAATTATAGAGCTTGTACCCGTTATAAATTTGAGCTCCGGGTTACTCACCCTCACCCGTTTACAATATCATTACCGGGTCATAAACCGGGTCATCTTAAATTATCCGGGTAACCCGGTTGATCCGTTTCACTTATATGTAATTTTTTTAAAAAATTTATAGAATTGTCGATTGTTTTATTATAAGCATTTAGAATGATCTATATACTGATTGGCTGGAGCTGAGGGGAGCGAGGCGAAAACGTTTAAGCCTTACTCTATTGAATTTTAGGAATGTCTGGCCTCCGCTTCACTTAACCCAAATTTTAGGTCAAAATAACTGAAATTGAACCTAAATTAGGTTCAACATTTGGATACCAAAATCTTTGTTTAAAATATGGTAGCTGACTTTTAATAAAATAGTTTATTGGTTGGAAAATAAGAATTACTCTTTATTAGATATATCATAGATGTGTCATAGTATCGTAAGCCTTACTTTACTGAATTTTGGAAAATGTCTGGTTCCTGCTTCACTTACCCAAATTTTAGGATCAAAATAACCAGAATTAAACCTAAATTAGGTTCAATGTTTGGATACCAAAATCTTTGTTTAAAATATAGTAGCTGACTTTTAATAGAATATATTAACTGACTTTAATAGTTTATTGGTTGAAAAATAATAATTACTTTTATATTAGATATAACATAATTGGCCGAAGTTGAGAGAACCAAGGTAAAAGCCTTTCAACTCATACTCTATGAAATTTTTAGAAATATTTGGTTTCTGTTTAGTGTTTCGACCTGTTCACCTACAGGTGACCTGTTAGGCTGATCCAGGTAGACTGATGGGTATTCTGGATATTCCAAGCATGTTTGTTTACATTGAGTAAAATAGGATTATTAAAGTTTAACATATCCTATTTTATCTAATATAAACAAATATCAGTAATTGGCTAGAAATACCCAGAATACCCATCAGTATACCCAGATTAACCCAATAGGTTACCTGCAAATAAATAGGTTAAAACACTACTTCTGCTTCACCCTGATCCAAATTTTAGGTTCAATAACCAGAATTGAGTCTAAATTAGAATCAACTTCTGGATACCTTTTAAGCTTATATTTATTTTATTAAATTGCAATATTGTATATCAAAAATTATATAGTTACTTAATGCATAAAGCTTATTTTTAAAAGCTATTATAAAATTTTGGGGTGTTAACAATTAGTTTAATCACAAATATATAGCAAGATATATAGTAAAAGTCATTATTAGAATAAATAAAGTGCTAGTTATAATTATATTTACTTAAATATTGTATAAAAATAGAGATCTTCTTTAGTATAGCTGGGCAATATAAAAATATTATAAAATTATAATATAAAAAAGCTCTAACCCTAACCCTAGAGCTAACTATAAACTTTACTATAACCCTTAACTAATCCTAATTAATCTCAAATTTGCTTAAATTAGTTCAAATACTATGTTTATATATTATAATTTTATAATAATTCTATATTGTCTAGTTATACTAAAGATCAACCAATAATAGTTTTAACAGAGCAGCTCTTTAAAGTGAACATTTTTTATATTAGTAAATATCATGCCAATTCACAATATTTACTTGATATTATAGTGGTTCATTATCCCTTAAACTATTCATTTTAGCAGGCAAATTTATCTGCTAAAATTTTTAAGAAGTTTTTAAAAATTGGTTCTAATTTATTTTTATCAAAATTAAGTTATTTTAAATTTTTTTTTTTTAAATATCAACTATGATTATAAATTATATTTTAATAATTTAAATTTTTATATTTATACATAGTATAAAGTATCCACTATTTATTAATAAAAGCTTTAAATTGTTATAACTTTTTTAAAACAAATTAAATCAAAAAACCCTGACAAAGTAATAGATTTTTAGCTAAACTATATTTTTGTCAGAGAAATTTTTCTTATTTTTTGTTTTAAAAAAGTTATAAGAAGTTAAAGTTTATAATAGTTTTAAAAATTGGCATTTAATATAAAAAAAAGAAAATAAAAATTCTTCAACTCTTCCTGACGATTATTTGAACCAATACTTCTGACCAAAGAAAAAATTTAAAGTTTATTGGAGAGATGTGTAGCTACAGTAGTGGTTTGTAGTAGAGGTCAACTAGCTACGAGAACTTCTCACTATTATTCGGCACACAAACCAGAAGCCTAGTTAAGAGGAAAAAGCAAGTAGCACTTTTGGCAAGCTTTTTTGATTCTGGTGGTGAATTTCCGTCGACGAAGCTCTATAGGCTGTAGTTCTAAAGAAGACTTTAGTGGTAGTTTGTGAAAATATAAATAGTTAACCTGGCCTAGGGGACTCTGCCCCATGTTTGGCATGCAAGCCAGAAGCAATGCAAACGAAGGAGAAAAATGCAGGTGGCACTCTTTAACGTAGCAAATTCTGGTAGAACAACGTTTCTGTTAATGAAACTATTAGGCCTTTCTTTAGGACCCAGGGGTACAACAAACATTATCTTTTTCTTTATCCACACTTCTTCTATTAGTTCAAGTGCTCCTTATTTCAAATTTTTTTGCCCTTCCGCTAGTCTTCCAAAAAATTTTTTCTAAAAAGTGGGGAATTTGGTTTACCACCTCCAAAAGATCAGCATTGTTTATATCCCAATTCAGACGAACTCAGTAGAATGTAGCCATGTGTCTTGTTTACTTGCGGATATAGTGCTACTCCATGTGACTTGGATCAGGGTCTTTGGTTAAAGAGGTATTTGAATTTGGTCGATAGTCAGACAGTGTATTATTATATTTGAGATATACAATCATTGCATTTGTTATAAAATTTTTATTTTACCTTGCATGGGTTATAATAGTGTACTCCCCCTATTGTTATTGCAACCTTCAGGTTATTGCCCACTACTTCTTAATAGAGGTAGTTTCCTCTTTGTCAGTCCTCAGGGCTTTTCTCTTTATTTTTCTTTTTTTGCATTTCTTGTTTCTTCTTTTTGTTTCCTTTAAAATTCCTCTTTTCATTTATTTTGTTTTTTAGTAGATATAGTTTCGTTTTTATTTTCGTTAATTGGTGGTTTTGTATTGTTGATATGAAATCATTAGGAGGTTTCAAAGTTAACAAATAAGTGACGCATTTCAAAAATAAATAGAATTTTTTCAATAGGATTTTTACTATGTTAAATTATAAATCGGAAAAATAAAATGAGATTCTCTGAATTTAACTTTGAAACCCCCTATTACTTTCTTTTGCTCTCGGTAAGGAAAGATTAATTGAAGGGATTAGCTTTCGATGGGCTGACAAAGTCTTCCAACTTGTATACAGGATGGTGTAACAGGTCGCTAATGGGCACGTTCAATGCAGCCTTGAGATGTCAGACTTGCAACTTTCTTGCTTCAAATACTTTGTTAGTTTAGGAAATAGTTTTGTACTGTTACTAATTTTTAATAAAGTGCTTGTAATTGAGCTTCAACAAGACCGTTAAAGAGCTAAAAAAAAATATATATATATATTTAATTAACCAATCAGAATTATTTATACAAAAACTAGCCAATCAAAATTGACTATATAAGCCCCAAAATTGGCACTTTATAATATAGATTAAATGTTTTATGCTATCTCACACTATATAAAAAAATTTAAATTGACTATAGGACTGGACTATTTGATACTCTATACACTTTGTGCTCTCTAGTAATACAAATCGAAAGTTGAAAAATCAATTAGTTAATCAAGTTAACAACTAATCAATTCCATTTTATCAAACCAACTTAATCAATTAGTTAATTAATCGATTAGTTAATTGGTCAATTAATCAATTAGCTAATTAGTCAATTAATTAATTAATTGATTAATTGATTAATCGATTGGTCAACTAATTAATTAGTCAACTAATCATAATTCAATTGATTAGTTAATTGATTAGAACGTTATTATCATTATATATATATATAAATAATATATATTTATTTACAAATTTTTTCTAATAGCAAAAAATTATTATCCTGGTATATACTTTGGATACACAAAGTCAATTAGTTAATCAATTGATTAGTTGATTAATTGGCTAATTGATTGGTCAACTAATTGATTAATCAACTAATTAGTTGGTTAATTAGTCGACTAATTGATTAGTTAACTAATCGATTGGTCAACTAATTGATTAGTTAAAATAAAATTAATTAATTGATTAGTTGGATAAAATATTGTTGATTTGTAGCACTAGTACTTCTCTATCATAAATCAAAATTTTACTAGAGTAACCCCTGTTTTGTAACTAAACAAAATATTTCTTTTACAATTTTATACTACTCTAAATCTAAATTCTAACTCTAATCTAACTCTATTTAACTCTAATCTAACTCTATTTAACTCTAACCTAACTCTAATCTAACTCTAACCTAACTCTAATCTAACTCTAATCTAAAATCATAAACTTTACAGAAACCTATGTTTTTTTCTAAATATGTTTAAAATATAGGTAAAATTTATGTTATCTTAATAATATCTAACTTGTTATTATATTTTTAACAGCTAATAAAAATTTTTTCAACTGAAAATTTACAAATTTAATGATAATTATTTATCAATTGAGGTTATACTTAAAATTTAAAATAGACAAATTATATGTA
>CAJVPY010001591.1:0-18887 GCA_910591965.1 Dentiscutata erythropus | reverse complement strand
CCTTAATTTTGATTAGAGATGGGCAAAAAGTCAGTTACATATTATTACATATTATTACATATTATTTCTAATTATTTCTTCTAATATTTTGTGTAATGGGTAGTAAAGAGTAATGATATATACAAAATTCAATCTGATTATGACCTACGACAAAATATTTTAATATCGATTACATTTCCAATGGTAATAGATTCTTTCCCCTTTTTATTAACTAGATCATTGATTATTTTTGATAAATTCTTCAAAAATTAGAACCACTCCAGGTGCGTCTAAATTTTTAGTATTTTAGTGCCGTCAGTTAAAAAAACGGTTGCTGAGCGCGATGTGTCATTGAAAACAATTTCCTTAATTCCTCCATAGTAGCTTCCCAAATAAGATTAATCGAACTTCTAATAATTTCCTTTTTATTTTCTATAGTTTCCACCATATTCTTTTAACGGTGTGATAGTAAAAGAGGAAAGATGAAAAATCAATGTGGTATTAATGATGAATTTATATTTTACAATTTGACTATGATCATATCTTATGATAAATGGTTGAGCTTCTTTGATTAAAAACTTAATAATAGTGTTGTCAACTGATATACCTTATGATTTTGATAGTTTCTTAAGTTACGTTGATTGATTTTCTTGTCAAAGATTAAATCAATGTCGCAGCTGATGCTGAAATTTTGGGGTCTCTATTTAGAACTATAAAACCTACTAAACACTTTAATTAATAAACCCTGACCCTAAACTCTACTCAAACTATTATAATAAATCAAAATTTCAGCATCAGCCGTTTTCAACATCAGCTGTGACAATCAATGTAAAAAAGATCTATTATGTAATCATGATTTTTAAAATACATTGGTTAAAAATTTTTTGTGAAAAAAAAAGTGGTTAATGCATATTGTTTTATAAATGTCTTTTTTTTTTTTTTTTTTTTTTTTTTTTTGAGATAATTAATTTTTTTAATTTTTTTTAAAGCTTAAATAATAACAAGCCTTTATTGTTATATAAAATTGTGGCGTTAAGCAATTTTTATTTGCGGCCTGAATTAAAATTGATTCAGGCCCTAACTCAAAAAATACCCATTCACATAATTTATATTTTGCAATCACTCCACTCGACATAGTGAATTTACGAAATTTTAGTAATTGATTCGAAATGTGAAGAAAATTTATAACTGAGTTATTTAGCACATCGATTCCACAACTATTTTTTCAAATCAAAGCAATTAGAAAGGATATGATGTATAAGATATTTATTTGGGGATATTATTATTAAAAATGCTTTTTTTTTCATATGTAATATTTATTTTAATGAACATTTTCTAATTATATTAATAAAATCTATTCATATACATTAGTTCGAAAAAGCGCTGAATATTTGAAATATGACTGTACCATTCCGAAATTAAGCACCACCAAATTTTGTATAATATCCGAAAATAAGCACCCTCTAAGTATAATCGTATCAAATTTTTTACTAATCAAGTTTCTATTTGTTTCTAAGTAAAGATATTCTCCAGATCAAGACGATTCTAATGGTGATAAATTATCAAAATCAATTAAGTAGAACTTTAGTAATTGCTCTTCAAAATTCAGTCGACGTTTGTTTACATGATCTGTAGTTATGTAAATGTTGCCCGAACTTTGAAGTGTAATTGTAAAAGCTCTACTGAATCGATTTTGATAATTTTACCACCATTAAAGAATCGTCTTGACCTGGAGAATAACTTTATTTAGTAAACTTGATTAGTAAAAAATCCGATACGATTATGTTTAGGGAGTGCTATTTCGGACATTATACAAAATTTGGTGGTTCTTAATTTTGGGGTGCTTAATTTCGGAATACGTGACATGAGAACTGTAAACGCTAACGCTGACACCACCAGCGTATGTTAATTGAATATAATTATAAATTATTATGCAATATGATTATTTATATGCTGCTACGTTATGAAAATTATGCTATATACTTTAGAATTAAGAGTGATCTAGTATCCTCAAACTATAAACGTTAGTAGAACTTTAATAACCTGACATTTAAGCAATAAATATATATATATATATTAGTATATCCAAACAAATTTTTATATTAGCGTTGATTAAAATAATTGGAATTTTTGTTTTTTTAAAAACTATTTAGTTGTAATGTCGAATGCTTATTAAAATAGTTAATTAACATTTGTTAATTCACATCAATTAACGTTAATGAATAAAATGAATAAATCAGCTTTTAATTATATTCCTTCGCAATTCTTGCGCGCTCATTTTTTTTAAAAGCAAGTGCCGGTAAATTATAATATTTTTAAACAATACCAAAAAAAATTTAATAATGGCTTAATCTAAAATAACTAAAATGACTAAATATGCTAAAAGCTGAGCACACTATAATTTGTCTTTAGGCTAGAGAATCATTATAATATCGATTTCGAGTTCTTAATGTGCTCATTGAAATAAATTTATGAAAAAATCTGGTGTATTATTTGACTAGGTGACATGGGTACCAATGTATTGTATCAAATTTTTTAATGTCTATTTTACTTGTAATAAACTGCTTCTTCATAAATTTATTTTGCTTCATGACAAAATGATTTAATATAATATATATGAAAAGATACAATGTGTAAACAAAATTTTTTATTTTTATTATTTTTACTATATTAATAGGCCCTCAATATACAGTAGTGAATCTCTCAATATAGTGAAGAAATTTTTACAGCCCGAGAACTTCACTATAAAGAGAGTGACTTGTATCTCGAAATACATTGATAAGAATCGAAAAATTTTAGTACTATTCGATTCGTCTCATTGAGATGATTCAAATTATATAAAAATCGCATGGTTCTAATTGCCTGAACTACGAAGGTCAAATGTTTTATCATTCGATAATAAATCGAATGTTGTTTTATTTCGCTAAATTTTGTCATAAATACGGTTTTCCTAAAAATTTTTATATGTGCAATTCTTAAGTGTGCATAAACTTATTAGTTTACGAATCACATCACTACTAATGATGTGATCCGTAAACTAAATGGTTAATTATTAATTCATCTAAGATGGATAGTATTTCATATACGAAACTACTATTAAATTTATTATAATTTGCTAACTATTTTCTTTTTACTAAGCTAATATACTTCAATTTTCTAGCAAAAAAAAAAATATATATATATAGAGAAACATTTTTACATATAGTGTAAAAAAATTATTAGTTAGTTTAGTAACTCATAAGATGTTTATATTTTAAATTTTGTAATATATGGAAATTTTCTTAATGAATGAAGAAAAAAAATCAATAAGTTCACGTATGTCTGAAAAAATTATTGAAAATTTTGATAAATATTGGGACGACCTCGCTACGGCTTTAATTCCGGTGCCTCCAGGAAGTACATTATGGTCACTGGAACTTTGAAATCGCTCATTAAGTCTTTCTAGTTGAATTTTATATTCATCCCAAAACATTTCAAGAACTTGTAAAATTGGTTTCGTCGAGTTAACTTCATCGTGTAAATTTGCTGATTTTTCTAACCATTGTTCTTTTCTACCATCCAAAGTTTGCTTTAATTTAGTAGCTTCTTTTTCTTTATTTGAACTAATTAATAATGATGTTGAACCAACTAATGTAGATGTTAATGTTACTGCTCCCACAGTAATTCCACAGTTAATTGCTCTTGATTTAGCTAGTGCTGCTCCTGTCGTTCCTATCGGTTTTGCAATTTTGCAATATCCGTACCATTCCCATACTATTGCTTCCGTTGTTGTTGCTGCGCCTGCATTAAAAAGTACATACCCTGTCATTGGTAAAGCGATTAAAGCGTCTAGGCCAATAACTCCTATTGCAATTCCTTTGTAAAAAGCTTTTTCACTTTCAGCTTTCGCTAATATTCAAATGTAAAAATTTGTAAATTATTTTAACCATTAGAATAACTTTTTTATTAATTCTTTTATTGATTTAATCCTTAGAATTTCAAACGCAAAATTTTAATACTATTTTTAACCAAATTTTAAAATTTCATTGTAAATTATATTAATCGTTCGAGCAATCTTTTGATGTAAATAAAAAAAATTTGACAATAGAGAGTTTGATTACTCTCAGTTTAGTTAACCTGAAGCTGCGTGTGAAAAAAAAAAGACTAGAGAAATGTATAATAATTAAAAATCGACAATTATTTAAATGAAATTGATATACCACGAATTTTTCTAAGGGTTCATTCTCTATAGGCGTTCCAGAATCAACAATTTAGGATTAAGTTTAAATTTGAATGATGTATCCTTCAGAGAAAAAGAAAAGATAAACGAATAAAAATAATGCTTTCTAACAATAAAATTTTCTATTTACCAATTTATTAGAAAAATTTATATACTTTCAATTCAATTCGAGATTTACAGCTCAGGAATAATTTATGGAAAGCAAGCTATTGTTAAATTGTTGATAAAAGGTGGGTTTTTGAAGGGCACAGCATGCACGTGATTAATTATGTATAACTCTAGGCAAAATTAAAATATAACTTCAGCAAAATTAAATATAATTCTAGGCAAAATTAGGCATAACTCCAGGAAAAATCCAATTATAAAATTCATGCAAAATTAGGTATAATTCCGGGTACAATCTCTAATTTTCAAATTCACATGATTTATTTTCGATAATTGAAGAGTTACAAATTAAATAAAACAAATAATGCAATAATGCAGGCTGAACATTTGTAAAGCCGGTACATTTTACTGAAATTACGTAAAATTACATGTATTGTAAGGTTGTAAAATGTAAATTTCAACCCTAAACTCAAGGCAAAATTAAATATAATTCCTGCAAAAGTTGGCATAACTCTATGCAAAATTAAATTATATAATTTAAGCAAAGAAATAATCATAATGCAAATTATAAATTAATATTAATTTAGGAAATGTGTATTTTTTTTATTAGCTGAATTCTAATATTTATTCTTATATGTTTCTAAAAGCAGCTTTTATAAAATTCGTTAAGTATGTAATAACTATTATATGCATTTTTCATGAATGCATACACCAACAGGGTTCAGAAATGTATTTTAAAAGATATTGCTGAAAAAAAAAGATTTTTAAATGAACATGGGTAATGATATCCATTAATATTCTAGTGTATTCATCATTTAATAAAAATTGTATTGGATTCATAAAATTCGATAACCTTTTGATAATAATTTTGTTTAGTATAACCAACATCTTTAATAATTAGATCACATTAATTACCTTTTGAGGACATTGACTGTAAGCGTCATCAGCCCAATGGACCGTTTCTTGTCCGTTAATCCTAAAAGAAAGAACAATACCTTAAAAAAAAACAAAAAAAAATAGCTTAAAAATAGAAATAATAAATATATTATAAAGAATGTAAATACCATTTTAAAACAATAAACAAATTTTCAAATTTATAATCTTTTAGGATGTAAACAACACGTTCTAAATATGGATCCCAACTATTATATTCAACTTGAATGTCCATTTCATTTTTATTATTCCATGATTTTGAACTAACTGATTTTTTTTCTTGTTGTCTTTTATCACTTTTTGCTATTTTCAACCATCGAAAATCAACCAAGAATCGACCATTAACACGTACGTAAGGGTTGACGGAGTCTAAATTATCAACCAGCTTAAATTTTCCGAAGCTTTTTTATTTCGATTAATATTGATGTCAACTGCAATATTTACCTTCAGCATTTTCACTTTCAGATATATCAGAATCTATCTCCACATCGTTAATGTCAGAGTTATCAACATTCTCAGAAGAGCTTGGTGCCCCATATGCAAACGTTTTATATTCGTTGATCGTTGACAGTTCATTCATAACAAATATTCAACCTATAAAGCTGAAAATATAACAAATTCGAAAAAAAAGGCACTTAATCTTTTTTTTTTTAACAAAAAAAAAACGTTTCAAGCGAGAAGTATTGATGACCGTCAGTGTGAAATATCGCGTTTATATATTTTTAAGCTTTGTAATAAGTTTATATTAACTTTGTGATGATTTATAAAAGCACTTTTTTACGTTAATATATAAATATTAACGATAATATGATGACGTATAATTTTAAGTTAGATAGCCGTTGAGATGCAAGGATATACAGCGATTTCGTCATAAGGAATTGTTTTAATCTTGAAATCGCATCATTCACTAATAATACAGAATATGTATCTTTTTTTTTTTCAACTTGGCAAATTTATTATTATTCATAATATAACAGATAAATAGAAATCAAGCAAACTTTTTTTACTTCTAAAACTTTAAATGAAGATGGCTTTATTATGTATAGTCAACTGTAGTTTTGAATAAACTATTAGTTTGTAGCTCGCATCTCTAGTAGAGGTGCGAACTATAAACAATTAGTTATAGTTTGGGTATCGATGGTCCAGCTCGTAAATTAATATGTAATCCTATTGTTATTATTGGACTATGTACTTAAATTTGATTTACATAATACATTATTCATTTAGTTCTTTATCTAGCTAAAGCAATTTTTGAAAATGTTTTTTCAATCGTTCACTATTTTTTTTTTTTTTTTTGAACCCCAGGATAGCAATTAGATATCCCAATTGCCATGATCTGCAAAATTTTTGGCCTGCATTACAAATTTGTTTACTAATTTCCGGCCGGAATTACTTATTGATTTTTTCATTGCAACTATAGAATCCATGTTAAAATTGGCCCAGGTACTATTGTTTGTAATTAGGGTTGGCAAATTACCGTAATTTTACGTAATTTTACGTAAATCGGTGTAAGTTTCAGAAATCAAAATTACATATAACTTTGATCATACGAATAATTTTGGCAAAAACTTTTATAAATCTGGCATTAAAGTAAGTATAAAATTACGGTTCTGAAAATAATGACGGATAACTATTAATATTGGCAAAACTTATTTAATGCTGGTGCAATTATCATGTGACAATACACTATTTAATGTAAAATTACATTACAATTTCGTAAGTTACAATGTAATTTCATGTAACGTAAATGTAATGCCAACCCTATTTGTAATTTAGTCGATTTTATTGATTTGGCTGGCTTAGTCAGCCGATTTTCCAAAAAATCGACTTAGTCAGTTTTATGTTAGAGTAGATTATTTTAAAGTCGATACATTACCTCTTTTAATAATAAGAGTAGGGGCAAAAAACTGTACCAAATTTTATCAACGATGTTTGAATTTTACCGTGAAATTTTTATCCAGTCTTTAAATAAAATTATACTCCAATTAATTTTAAAACCTTTGTTTTACAACTAGAGTTGTGATCCCGTTATTATTTGAGTATAGAATGCAAAATTTATTAGGATTGTTGCTTCTACTAAATCGCGATTTTTTTTCATTTATTTGTTTGAAAATCTGATTTATGCCTTGTGTATTGTATCCTTTTTATATTTCAATTGATAAATATTAATTCAGATGCCCGTATCTAAAATTAATAAATTTATTAAAATACCTTACTAAATAAATTACATGATAATGTGCAAACACATCGATTTTGATTGGCTATTAGCACATTTAATGCTTACTACAATAATTTATTTTTTTGTTGATACTTATCTATAGCATTAAGAAAGACAAAATTTTTGTGAAGTTTGGTTAACTATCAGGAATTCTGTTAGTAATAAAATTAATAGATGTTTTTTCTAGCATCTCAAGTTCTTTTAAAACATCATTCAAGATTGGACGTTTGTCAGAATTTGTAGACCAGCATTTCTTATAAAGTTCGATATAAGCTGCAGGTGTGCAGGTAATATCCTTTTCTCTTTCATCTTTTACAAGTTTTGCAATTATCGTAAATTTGTCAATATTGTTAAATGGTGGAATTCCGCTTGTAAGCTCCCAGAATAATACACCTAGGCTATATATATCAGATTTTTCATTAAGTTTAAAATTTTCATTATGGCAGAGTTGTGGTTCAATATATGCTGGCATGCCTACTACTATTGAACTTGACGAATATTTTGATGTATCATCCAATAGTTTTGATATCCCAAAATCAGTAATTAAGGCCTTTCCTTCATGAAATAAAATATTCTTAGAATGCAGATCCCGATGAAGAATTTTTTTAGAGTGCAAATATTTCAAACCCATGGTAATATCTTTTGCAATTTGAACAAGTTCAACCCATGAAATTTTGTAAAGAGAGTCCCTTATTTTTTTTCGCAAATAATCTCATAGACTACCATCACTTGCAAGTTGTAACACGATCATGAAATCACCTGATATCTGCTCTCTTGAAATTCCATGAAATTTAATAATATTTTGATGTTCAACATCATTAAGAATTTTAAGCTCGCACTTTAATTGATTGAATGCTTTTCTATTTATGCACCAATTATTATTTAGTTTTTTTAATGCATATTTGTTCCCTTCAAAAGCAGTTGAGTGTACTGTTGCAAACCCACCATGCCCAATATATTTGGGGTCACTAAATTTTGAATAATCAAAACATTCTACATTGTATTTTTTTAAATAAGATTCTAACAGCTCCGAATATTCATTTATTGGTTTTTCTGCATCACTGAAATTTAAGCATTCCATTTCTGAAATGGTTGTGGTATTGTTATTGTTGTTGGGCTCAATAATGTTATCATTGCTGTTGCTAGTTTTAATGTTTGTTGGTTTGAGATTTTTTTTGTAAACGACAGTAATAACAAATATTACTAAAATGACGCTACCAATGACCGCCACGATAATTACGCTAATATTTTGAGAGTCTGGAATAGTTTGTGTATTATTTGGAATTGTGCTATTTGGAGTAAATTCAGTAACCCATCTATAAGAGTTTTTATCGATTATATCCAGTAAAAATAAATTTGTAAAATAATTTTCCATATCATCTTTGCCTATAAAATAAAAATGAGTATTGAATATGCTTCAATAAATTATATTAAATTCAATATTATAAACTAAAATTATTTACCAAAGGCAACAATCATATAATTATTTATCAATGTTGTGGTATGACGACTAATATTATTCGGGCCATTGGCCTGATTTAAAATATTTCCAATTGACCACTGATATGTAAATATATCCAGAATCCACAGATCACCAAGATAATGTCCATTAATATCACCGCCGTATATTATGATACGTCCATCAGGTTAATTAATATAAGATTCAATGCTGGATTTTTAAAATATACATAAATTTTCGCACTTAATACTGCCGAGGAATAAGAACGAGGAGGAGGAGCGCTTGGACCTAAAGTGGACTAAGTAATGATGTTTAGTTTAATGTTGAAATTATATTTGTTGTTTATTTATAACATACTTGGTATCCCCAGCTATGAGCGGTTACATTATAAAGTGGCAACTACAAACAAAAATATATGAATAAAATAAATAAAATATAAATAAAAATTTTAGCAAATAATAACATTTACTGAATTCATTGGCAAAGTGCCATTATGATTCACATTGTCAACTCCACCAATATATAAGAGATCTCCATCTGGCAAAGAAATTACACAATAACTGCATCGGCCTTGTGGTGCATTGTTTGCAGTAATTGAACTCCACAAGTTAGTAATAGTATCAAATATCCAAAGATTATTCGGCATATTATAATTTCCACTAAAAATGGCAATTGTCTTATTGATTTTTGCACATGAAATAGCATGAATGGTAAAATTAGGGGCCATTCCGTTAAATGTAACATTATTCCATTGCTGCTTGCTTATATCAAATTTATTGATAAAATTTTCTAGAGAACTAGAATTACTAGAATTACTACCACCAATGATAAAGATCTCATCATCATTAATACCACCAATACAGGCTGCTGCCTCTTCTTTTCCAGGACCATCAGTATAAGTAAGGTCAATCTATGGTATTGAAGCATTGTTGGTTATCGTAAATGATTTAGAAACATCCAGGTAGAAAAATTCATTGGTAAATTCATGAGTAGAATTGTTGATGTCTTGGTGAACCTTTCCTCCACTAAAATAAATCCTTTTATCATAAAGGACTGCGACATGCCAATATCTTCCGGCAGGGATAAAATTTGCACAAGAGACAACAATTTTTAAGAGAAAAATGAAAATATAAATCATAAAACCATACATATTTTTTGATATTAAATGACAAACAATTTTTTTTCTATGTTTGCGAAAATGACTTAAGTGCTGCCAAGAGAAACCATGTACTGTAAAACTGTGATATAACCCACACCTGTGCACAGTAGGCATGTTACAGTACACAATGTCTTACTAGTAGGGATTGGAACCGCCTAAAGATTTTCTTAATCGGTTTAATCATTTGACCGTTTAAACGTTTAATTTGGCTGGTATTAAGATAACCCTGGCCCATTATCAACATAATTTTGCTCAGCACTCGAAAAAATTTTTATGCGGTTAATCGGTTCCAATCAGGGAAGATGTGATTTTACATAGTATTGTTACACAAAGATTTGATACAACGTATGACATTTTATTTGTATTTGTGTTGTTGATTCACAATAATCTGAATTTCTGTAGTGGTAGTAAACTTTGAGTGACCGTGGATTAGAATTATATATTATCCGAAGACCTTGAGATCACGAGATTACAGGACTAGTTTTCGGACTAGTTCCTAAAAAGTTCGGACCGGACTCGGTATGTACAGTTCCCCGGGGACCACTTAACATCCCAACATTTGGGAAATATTTTTTATAAAAATTTTAAAAATTTTTCTTGATAAAAAAGATTGATTGGTTAGCATATTCAATTTACGGAGTTCATATTTAATGTTTTACTCATATTTAGCAAATACTTTTTTTGGCAATGACTAATTTATAGAATTGTCTGAGTTTATTCATATTTGGAAAATACTTCTTATGGAAATTTAAAAAAATTTTCTTGATCAAAGAGATTGTTGGTTAGCATATTCAATTTACGGAGTTCATGTTTAGTGTTTTACTCATATTTAGCAAATACTTTTTTTGGCAATGACTAATTTATAGAATTGGCGTCTAAAGATAAATATGATTGAGTGATGCCTAGGAAAAATTTATCATTATTTGCTGAACTCACTGATCGAAGTTAATATTATACGTAAGTAAATAACAAATAAATTACACACGCATCTGTTGAGGTAACTTGGTAAAATAAAAATAATAAGCTCGAATTCTGGTTTTCTTTAGCATCACTCATCTTGTACCTTTTAATACAATTTCTAATACATATGAGTGATGGGATATGAAAACCTGTAAATTATTTTATCCATTATTGCCATGTTGATGACCAATGTCCCCCTGTATTGCTAGGGTAGGTGCGATCACGGGTTACCCGATCGTGATCAGTGATGCATGAATTTAATTAGTTTATCTGTGTGTTGCATGATATGTAACCGGGTAATCAAGTACCCGGATTGATAATCTCTAATAAAAGAGTATCGACTCTTTTTGGAATCGATAACGTTTGGTTTAGCTTAGTGAATAAACGCTCTTAGTGACAAATGGTAACTTAGGTGGAAGTGCCTGGTACAATACAACCAGTGCATAAGCGAGTGCTCTGACTCTGTGGAATCGAGCCAAAGACCCCATAACTGCAAATACGACAATTATCATCGCAGTGATAAGTACCTCTCTCTAATTCTTATAGGCAATGACAATGAATCAAATGATTTACAGGTTTTCATATTTCGTCACTCATATGATGTTTTCACTTGCTGACGCAATTAACAAACTGAAACACTGCATTGTTAGTATCATTCATTTATAAGCAAAACATACATTTCGTTGTAAATTAACAAAGTTCAAATTATAAATTAATTGATGTGTTTTTCTAGAAATTCTGACAATATTATTCGTAGTATACAGCTCATTTATTCCAGATGAAAACTTGTAAATGGAATACAAGTTGTTGAACAAATAATAATTAGCAAGTAGTCGTTAAAACATGTAATAGGAAAAGTTTAGAAAGACTTCGACTTTATATGTCGCCATTTTATGGCTTTCTTATATACATATTATTACTTACTTTTTTAACAGGCGATCTTTATAGTTAACGTTTATAAATTTTCAAATTATTTATCGTTAACAAATTACTATGAAAAGGACCTAATGTTAAAAAAGATAAAAAAAAAAATAAAGCTTACAATTAAAGAATAAAATTCAAATGAATATGAAAATACACACATTACCGTATTTGTGTGAAAAGGTGTAATTTCGAATTTCGGCATCTCAAGAATTGCGATTTCATCATGGAAGTGGTATTCATTCGTTAAGGCGAGACCAATTTAATTCAGTTGTTTACATTACATCCTTCTCGCAAAAGAGGAGGGGAGGGGGACGAAAGAGAAGTTTATTATGAAAATTTTCTCCGAAATAATCAGTAATATTATAAAAGGTTTCCAAAATTTTCTGCACATATAGTGAGGAGGCTAGGTTGGCCAATGGACCAAAATGTGGCTTAGCAAATGCCAATGGGTTATGTCCATTGGCCCAATGGACAATATCCATTAACAATTTATTTAGGACCCATCATAGTCTATTGCCAACCTTGGTTGGAGGGGGTAACGTAAACCACCGAATTAAATTGGTCTGGCCTAACTATGGCAGCTTTTCTCATTTAAATAATGTTAACATTGATTGGTATTCTGATTCGAATTACGTTGGTTGGATTTGTTTATTGGTATATGTATAACACTCATTAAGTTTTTTGACTCGAGCATCCATCGTTTGCACAATCAGGATCTTTTCGTAAAATTTTGGGATATACACTTTTTGGGTTTATATGTACTTTTTCTTCTTTTATTCATTTTTGAATTTCATTTGCTTCGCTCGATATTCTAAATTGAAATACATGGGATGGTTTTGTTTAATAGGTATATATTCAATTTTTCATTATATTTAAAATTTTGAATCAAATAATCAAATAACGATATGATCAGTGTTAATTTTTCAATTAAAATTTACTGTGCGGATACCACACAATTTACGGGTCTTTCTGTGCGGCAAATAAAAAGTTAGATCGTACAGTATTCCTATTATAGATTATTCTAACTATGCTTAGAAATGCACGTAATATAAAAATCAGCTTTGAATAAGCCTTCTATTGAACAAAGTGAATTTATTCAAATTCAATTCACGAATTTTTAATGCCTAAGTTATAATAAATTGTTTATATTTATTAACGAAAAATGCATTGAAATTTTGACTTAGAGATAACTTACAGTGATTGAATAATCATGCTTCTATTAACATTGAAATTGCAAATTCTTTGATTATAATGTTACTACGAAAAAAAATAAAAACCTAAAGAATTAGAGTTTACGGTAAAGATGCACCACTTGAATGTGTGCGAGGTTTGTGGCGCACAAAATTCTTTAGAGCTTGTTTATGTCAGAGTTAGGAATAACAGGGAGTAGTTTATACAGTAAGATCGCCCATCGAAAACTTTTTGTTAGGACAGACTTGCTGAATACGTACTTGCATTTTTTTACCTTCTGTTTTTCCGACAAGAGGGAGATTTGGTTTACCCCCTAATAAGCGACAGGCTTGGAGTTTCATTTAACTTGTGAATTTAGTTTTAGGAAATGACTTCTTCTGGCAATGCTTAAAAATTTCTGAAAATTGAGATTGATTGGTTGCGCAACGAAGTTTTAATAAAACAGCATGGTAAACTCATATTTGGAAATACTTTTTATAGTAGCGGCAGACTTGGAATTTCATTCAGATTGGAATTCGGTTTTAGGAAATGACTTTTCTGGTAATACTTATTTGATTGGTTGCACAACGGAGTTTTAGTTAACAAGCTTGCTTGTTATAGAATGACTTTTCTGGTAATACTTATTTGATTGGTTGCGCAACGGAGTTTAGTAAAACAAGCTTGGAGTTAACTCATTTGGAAAATGCTTTTTTATAGTAAGCGACAGACTTAGAATTTCATTCAGATTGGAATTCAGGTTTTAGAAAATGTCTTTTTCTGGTAATATTTAAAATTTATCATAATTGAGATTTGATTGGTTACTAGAAAAAAAGACCGTCACAAACTAGACTTCAAAACTCGTCATTAAGTAAGATTTTTTTTAAAAAAGTTATTTTCTAACTCCGTTAGCAGAGATATTTAAGCAGACCTTAAGTGGTGGGACCCCTTACCTATCTCTATATATATGAAATAAGAACTTGTTTTTTTAAGAAGTACTCTGCGAACACACCTACTTGGTCCGGCAAAAAGATTATTTGTTCTGTCATTTGGCTTGGAGAGAAAAAGAGGAGTTGTTAACTCATATCTGGAAATGTTTGTTATAGTAAACGACAGAATTGGAATTCAGTTTTAGGAAATGACTTGTTTGGTTGCGCAACGGAATTTTAGTAAAACAAGCTTGGGATTAACTCATTTGGAAAATGCTTTTTATAGTAAGCGATAAACTTAGAATTTCATTCAGATTGGAATTCAGTTTTAGGAAATGACTTTTTCTGGTAATATTTAAAATTTTATCATAATTGGGATTTGATTGGTTGCAACGGAGTTTCAATAAGACAAGCTTGGGGTTAACTCATATTTGGAAATGCTTGTTATAAGCGACAGACTTGGAATTCGGTTTTAGGAAATGACTTTTCTGGTAATACTTATTTGATTGGTTGCGCAACAGAGTTTTAGTAAAACAAGCTTGGGGTTAACTCATTTGGAAAATGCTTTTATAGTAGGCGACAGACTTAGAATTTCATTCAGATTGGAATTCGGTTTTAGAAAATGACTTTTTCTGGAAATATTTTAAATTTTATCATAATTGAGATTTGATTGGTTGCGCAACGGAGTTTTAGAAAAACAAGCTTGGGGTTAACTCATGTTGGAAAATGCTTTTATAGTAAGTGTCAAACTTGGAGTCTCATTCAGATTGTGATTCAGTTTTAGGAAATGACTTTTTCTGGTAATGCTTAAAATTTTGTATTTGATTTGTTGCGCAACGAAGATTTAGTAAATAAACTTGGAGTTAACTCATATTTGGAAAATGCTTTTAAAGGTTAGAAACATCCTGGAATTTCTTTAAATGCTTTTTAACGAATTCTGATAATATTTATTATAATACTATCGTTATGACTTTAATAGTGATTTGTTTCACACAGAAATTAACTTTCATTACCCTTTTAATAAATCTCGTTCAAAGCCTTAAAGCTGTTTGCAAACACTTCAATAAAATAATAAAATGGAAAATTGTTGGCAATCGAAAACTTCAAAGATTGAGATATTTTGTGTACAAAATAAACTTTATAATATTTGATACAATATAACTGAAATAACACTTCTTTGCTAGTAAATTTAACGATTTTGCATAAAATCTGAACTATTAGTTTCTATTACAATACCTTACATAGATTTGATTAATTTGTATATCGTAAAACCCAAAGGGACATGTATTACAAGACGAGTGATTATCAGTAGCATCCTGACAAATTTTATATTTATATCGAATCTTTGAGGCGGCATCCACAATTTACGTTAAACCAATATTGTCATAGGGATCTTAAAGATAATATAAACATAATACTACAGTCAGATCACTCTAAGTGTACACCCTTGGGACCACACTTTAACAACGTGCATATAGAGAATAATAAGAGAAGGTGCATTTATGGAGATCAAGCATATATTTGGGCCGGAACTTGAGCGTGCATTTAGAGTGTGCACTTATAGAGGGTGCACTTAGAGAGGTCTGACTGCATATGGCATTCCCTATTTTTATACAATATACAAAACGATAATAGTTTAACGTAAATTGTAGATGCCGCCTGACCAAAAAATACACTACACTCTACCCTCGTTATAACGGACCCCGATATAGCGGATACCATATTATAACGGAGTAATTTTCTAAACAATTTAAAATTATTATTATTATATTATATTATATTATAACGGATATCATTTATTATGGATATAATGGACAAAATCTTTCAGCCCGAAGGGTCCATTATAACGAGGGTAGAGTGTACTCGACTCAGAATGTTAAGCCGATAATTATCTTAACTACCAAGTCGGTCGACTTTAATACAGTACGTACGTAAAGTATATGACAATAGCTCGCGCTCATGTAATCGGCTAAGAGTCGACTTGAATCAACTCATGTGTAAAAGTCGAGTCAAAGTCGGTCGAGTCGAGTTGTTAGCATCCCTTGTATAATTGTGCAATTAGGTAATTGTATAGGTGTGCAGCGATCTAAAAGTTTAATCAAAGATAGATTACCCAGGGCGGAGCCCAAAGTTCGAGCCGATAATTGCCACAGTAACCGGAGCACCTTGTTATTTTTTTTCTACTTAAAATTTTAATATTGCTTGAACCTTATGATAGGGTATCATAATATCCTACTATGCCAAGGCTCGAGCAATATTAAAATTTTAAGTAGAAAAAAATAACAAGGTGCTCCGGTTACTGCGGCAATTATCAACCTAACTTTGGGGTCCGCCCTGGGATAATCTCAAAGATACATCCTTTTGCAAACAGTGACAAATATGGCGATTACGATAATTACAGCATAAAAATCCGTTTTCCTGTGCGTTAAGTTTCGACTAAAGGTAAACTGCGGATTATTGGAAGCAAAAAATTTCAACAAAAACGATCGCGAATCACGATTTGGTGTAATGTAACACTGTCATTGAAATCCAAATCAAACGTCTGATTTGAAAAAAAAGAAATTCTATGACATTATACCGATACTGATAAATCATTTTGCAAAAGAATACACTGTACCTGTGATACATATTTCAGTTTATTCTAACAATCGAACAAAAAAATCAAACTTTTCTAGAATAAATATACACATTCTGCATTGAAATTTAAAATATATATAAGCATTTTTACTAATAACAATATAAAAATACGACTTTAGCATTAGATTGTTCTTCAATTTAACAAGAAATGAACAAGACAAGGTTTATGCATTATACAAGTGCTTCTTATGAAAATTTTTTAAATGATAAAAAACGTAATAAATTAGCCCACTCTCGCATTTGCTTGCCATATACTCGTTCTTCTCGCTCTTGCTCACCATGTTCTCGAGCTAGTATTCCTTTTATCACAGCCCAAAATATCATACCCCTCGAACCTAACACTAATTCTTCAAGTAAATCCTCTACGGAAGAATCAACTGAAACAGGATTTTCAACTCTATTATTTGAACCTTATAAATATAGTTCTTTTTATAATGATATACAGTATTCAACATTTCTGTAACATTTCTGTATTGTCAATAAATTCACTGCATTGAATCCGCGTGAAGATTTGACATAAAGTTAAAAAAAAAATTATCCTCAAAAAACACTGAGCAACCTAATGATTCAATCAATTAATTCCTTAAAGTTGACAGACCACCTCAATTATTCGTGGTAGGGTTAAACAGTTATTTAAACTTTTGTTTTAAAATTTTTTTTAAAATATTGGTAGCTGATGCTAAAATTTTGGCTGAAACTGAAACTAACGCTTCTGATCGGTAAATTTTAATTTCAGAAAAAATGCATTTCCTTTATAATTTCGTTACATGTAGGCAAAAACTTCCAAGAGTTATAAGAAATGTATTTTAACCGATTTAATTTAATTTTTTATTGTTTTTATTACTGATGTTAAATTATTATATATAATTTTAAATGAATAATTTATCTATCATAGAACCAGAGTTTTGAATTTTAATAATTTTAATAATTTTAATAAACATCATGCATTTTTTGAAAGATTTTTATACTTTTTATTAAACTGGCTGATTAAATCAACAAAGTCCTCTTCGCAATGAATCCACTTTTGGCAGGGGCAATTTTAGTAACTTTTGTAAAGTTTAAACGAACTTCTTTCAAAGGAGGTCTTCCGATAGTTATTCACAATTTTTATTTTAATACTGTATTAGCATTAATTGTATATAGGTATAATTTCATAATCATGATGATTACGTCAAGATATATTAAAAACTTAAAGTATATGATTATTATCATTATCCAGCAGGTACTATGTAAACACTGACAGAAAAAATTTCACATTATTTTTGCAAATTTTTATTAAAATCATGTGATAACTTTTTATTAATTTTAATATAAAAATCTGCGGAAGTAATATAAAATTCTTTCCGTAAGTGTATCCATCAAATCATGCTAGATAACAAGAAAGTATTATAACGAAAATTTGTCATAATCTATAAATATGTTTTTTAAAGATATTGGAGCTTTTCCTGAACCGAAGGATCTTTAAGCTCCATCATTGTGCGTTTAAATTAGAGTTGTTGGTGAAACTAAATTGATCTGGTGAAACTGGTGACTATCTAAAATCTGATTGGTTGTTTACTACAAAAGCCAATCAGATTTTAGATAGTCACCAGTTTCACTAGCTCAATCTAGTTTCACCAACAACTCTAGTTTAATTACAGTATTTTCATGAGATTTTGCTACTTCAAATGAAACAGTCTAAAAATTATCTTCAGAGACAACTTTGATCTGGATTGGATTTTGGATCATTCAGAAAAAAAAAAGCTCCTGCAAAATCCTGCAAGTATTATTATTACTTTAGTTGATTAATGACCTCTTTTAATAAGAAGTATAAACTATAGGAGATTATCTTGAATAATAATGGGATTTGTAATATATTCATTCTTTGACAAAAATATTAATGAATTAAATTATCTTTTTATTGTCAAATGCAAAAACTATATTTTAGCAAAATCTGCAATGTATTGGTTTTTTTAAAAAAATATTCTTTTTTGAATTACTATATTTGTATTATTGAAAGCATGACGAAAAAAAATTTACTATTATCCTAACCCCACAAGTAATTCACTTACCCTTACCCAGGGTTGGCATATTTATTCATTGGGACAACTTTACAGAAACCTTGATTTTTTAAAAATATAGACAACATATATCTAACATATAATAAAAGTCTTAGTAAGCTCTGTTAACTCTCTTGTAAGAAACTTATTAATATTATA
>CAJVPY010001590.1:0-18894 GCA_910591965.1 Dentiscutata erythropus | reverse complement strand
TAAAATAACCAATCGTATAGAGTTTATATTATGATTACTTTAGAACTTGTAATTGTCAAATAACTGACTCTGGAGGGAGGCTATAATTACGTAATAAGTGATAGCTCCCATAGCATTATAAAAATTTCGCCCAATATCATGGAATGCCTTTAGCTACAATATAATAATAACCGTTAGTAAAATACAGATAAATTATATATATCTATCTCCATCATGAATCTATCAGAATTACTTTGAGCCACGAAGAAGCTTAAGTGCAACATCTTTGTCTTTGTTGATCCATTTAGCTAGGTATACAGTTGCAAATCCACCTTATTAATAATTTGCAAATTTTTAAATGGAATCCATGATAATGATGTAGATTTTAAAATTTCTGTCATGGGATTTATATTCTGACTCATAATATTTCCATTTTCCACAGAAACTCTATTCTAATTTATATTACTTCCGCTTTTACTAGTCTGAAAAATAAGCATGCATATACAATACGTGCAATGAAAAGAACGAAATTGTAGGTATTTCCTTTGCAATTACCCATGTATTTACCAAAATGGGCGCAATAAAAATTCGATTAATAGGTCCCTTATACATAAAAAGATCCATATAATAATTAAAATAAGCATAATACCAACTTCAATAAATGGTATCATTTTTTTAACTATCTCCAAATGCTTTTTCCATCCGAATGCCGAAAAGATTATGCTAATAATTAATTGGCAAAAACTAATAGAAAGTGTTGCAATATATGAGGAAAAATACCATATAAATAAGATAAACATACTTAAAAAAAAAACCAAAAAGAAATACTAATATGGATGTCTTATGAATATTCCAAAAATTATAAGACTTGTAAAAAGAAAACTATAAATACTAATCCTTAAAAATACAAAACCTGGTCCAGAGTAATTATTAAAGAGAACATATTCTAAATAGATTAAATATTCAATTACGATAAAGACATACCCAGTCAAGATTCTAAGTATTTTAACCGATGTCAGGAATGTAGAAATTTGAAATGCATAAATTCTGTGGTTTGTTGATAATTCTATGCTTATAAGAAAGCTAACTAAACCAGTACAGACTTTACCATACAATTAGATTTTCCAGATTCAAAATAAGATACCCAAGTTAGGGCTCTGACATTTATTACGTAATATTTTAGGGGTGGGGGGTTAGGCATGTATTATATCAATATCTTACGTTACACAAAGAAATTATATAATTTCTAAATTGGCCAATAATATAGATATTACGTGGGGGGAGGGGGGTAGCCCTTATAGTAAATGGATATTACGTAATAAATGTCATTGCCCTTAGGCGTTTTATATTCAGCAAATAGACATTTGAGTTAACTCTAATTGACGTTGATGTGCCATTATCATCGATAATATTCCTGTTCATTTAAAAGTAAGTACTAAATATTACCTTTATTAAAATATGTATTGATAATTATGATTTAATGAATAGCAATAATCACCAAAAGATACTATCATATGATATTCATATAAATTAGCGGTATGATACGTTAATGTAGGTGGTTTATTTCCAAAAGGCTGAGGTGCTAAATATTCATATGTTTCTGACTCAATGTTTAAAACAATTAAATTTGAATACAGCAGCTTGGTTTATTTCATCACTACTAGAGAATATTATATTAGGGTAACTAAACCTACTTTTTCAATAATCGTATATAATAGGAGTCAAGATCACTTACCAGAGAATATCAGATAAAGGCAATCGAACTCATGTCTTCAATGATCTAACAAATAAGGTTCAAATTAACCCTTATTAAAAATATCAAATAAGGACAATCAAACATGCGTTTTCAATAATCGTATATATACTTACCAGAGATATCAGATGATGATTGCATATAATGAAGGTCAAGATGAATATTACTTACCAGAAAATACTGAGATGATTTTTTATTTTTGAGATTTTAATTAAAGTTGTTCAGAATTAAATTCTGTTATCCCATATTATAAGTGAAAAGAACGATACCTTCTCTGGAACTCGGAATTTTAAAATTTGTTAGTAGCCGGCTATGACGTTAACAACTTTTAAAATTCCGAGTTCCAGAGAAGGTATTGTTCTTTTCTCTTATAATATGGGATAACAGAATTTAATTCTGAACAACTTTAATTAAAATCTCAAATAAAAAGTCAACTCAGCATTTGGCAAATTGGCAATGAATAATCGTAGTTGTTCATAGCTGAACCCATCCCTAATTGTAATAATAAGGGTCAATATTACTATTTATCTAAAAATATCAGATGAGAGTAACCAAACCCACGTTTTGACGACGTTGTATATAATGAGGGTTGAGATAACCCTCACTTACCAGAAAATTCAGATAAAAATGATAGAACCTATCCAATGATTATATATAATGAGGGTTAAGATTATCTTTACTTACCTTTGCATTTTTATTGTTAAAAGAATATACAGTATGGCTTGCCAAACTAAAATTATGATCTCATTCTAAAAATTTTTTACTATTTCCTAATTCAATCCAATAATTAATAAACTAACATCATTGTAGTTCTTCTTTACTTTCTATTGTGGTTTTTTTTTCAATAATATTATTAAGGCCACACAAATTTAATTTATTGGTTTTCATAACATGAAGCTTTTTAAATAGACACGGCCGAACAGCTTTTTTTTATTTTATATATAACAATTTATAAAATTTTTATAAGCTTCTCTTTATTTTATAACTATACAATATAACACTTCTAAATTGGCTTATTGCTAGTACTTTTTTTTGGCTTTTTATATTCAGTAAAATTAGAATTCATTAAAAAAAGTTGATTTAGCAAAATAATTAAATTAATCTGCAATTAACTTCAATATACCGTATACAAAACTCTATATTTAATCAAACTTATTCTACAAAAAAATTCAGATTGCTATATATAATAATAATAATCAGGACCAATACCACATGTTAAACATTAATAAATATTTTTAATAAGCAACAAGTAGATACGAAAAATAAAATCTAAATACCAAGCTTTAAACTGGTATAAATAATTACTTTGGATTATGGTCAGAATTATGCTTGATTAAAATCATTTCTTGAAGTAATATTATTAAGTATTATTTTACAAAGCATGATATTTTTTATCTACACAATCTAATTTATTATTTATATAAGTGGAAAGCGAAAAAGAAAATTGTAGGTAAAAAAAAATTCTTTACACAGAACAAAGACCTGGCATGTACTACGTATTTATCCATAAATGAAATATGTATATTACTTTCTCATTATAAAATTCAGGCTTTTTTATTTATGCAAATTCAGTAATGTTTTCCATTTATTCCATAGTAAAGAAAAATAATATGGAACAAACGTGAAAACTTAACTGAACTTTATGACAATTATATAGACCAATGCTGGAGTATTATGGTGATATAATAGAACTTTTTATTATAATAATTAACAGAGAAATTATGATATTTTTTTTACAGGGTTGCCGCTGTTAACTTATTTGATACGAACCGTAAAACGTGAATTTCGAGTGATCTTGAAATATAGGTAGAGCAGATAAAGGGATATCAAATACAAAAAAATAAAAATAAAAATAAAAATAAAAATAAATAAATGAAGCTTACTCCATAGCGTTCTGCAATTTAGCAGGTTAAAAAATTGATTAATTATTAGTTTAACAAATGATCTTTTTTTTCTTGTAATAAAGTGCACATCCCGATTTATTTATAGCATCAGTGTTTTTTGTATTTTCATTGTTTTCACCCTCATAGATGCCAATATTCTCGCTAGGCTGATTATTTTCCGTAACTAAGACCTATATATGCTTTATTTTTATAACTCAAACGTTCGCAATCTAACATTATTTACTCTATATTCTCTCTTGAAGCTAGGTTGCTATTAAATCTTTCCCTATAAGAAAAATGTACTGTAATTGTACGAGCTGGCGCAGAATGGCACGGGTTTCGGTGACACAGATAAAGCCCGGATCTTGACGTAAGAGGCTCGAATTGGTACGGATTTTTGGCTCGTGTTGGTCCGTATACCAGACCGTTAATGACTCGGGTTTTGCAACACCTTACTAGCCCAATTGGCACGGGTTTGGTGCAGGTGTACGTAAATTCACGTACCAAATATTCATACTAAACATAAATTTACATCAATAATCATCAATATAGTATGTATTTGAAAATAAAGTAATTGCATATGCGTAAAATTCTGCAAGGAATTTTTTTCGTTAAGTTACCAGAACAATTTTATCGGTGAAATTTTGAGATATTGCATTTTTTTTTTTTTAAAAAAAGACATTTACTGATACTTCGCTCTTGAGATACGTGCCATTCCGTAAGACGTAACAAAACGTGCCACCACTTTGCCGTAATGTCCGTACTATTTTTACCGTGCCATCACGTAAAATGAGCATCTACGTGCCACATCCGTACCATTTCGTGCATTCCCGAAACCAACCCGAGTCACAACCCGGACCACTTTTCTTATAGGGTTTTACTGTGTTCAATATTAATTAACCAAATCTTATCTGGATGATCAATTTCCTGAATAATATAACATTATCCTTCTACGAACATGACACAAATTACGCCGCTACGTATAAAATATGACAAAATAGGCAAATATAGAAGTGAAAAATAGTAGAAAAAAGATTAACGTTATTTCTGCATTTCGGAGTTATAAATAGAATAAAGTCTAAATTTAAACCAATTTTAAAAATGGGATCAGAATCGCCATAAAGTGTATAAAAAAAAGTTTAATTCGGGTTGATTAAATAAATTAAATTATTATATATCAAAATGAAAATAATCTACCTTATAACATTCATATTTATTTTATTTATAACCAGTAGCGCATATTCACCACGTAACGAAAATCTCAATGCATGTGATAAGCTTGATGAATATGTTAATTCAATTTATTCGGAAGAACAATTTCTTAATTATTCGGACGTAAAAGCTTGTTATGAATTAACCCCGTATAATGAAACAAAAGCAATTGAGGTATTCATAATTTTGATCAAATAAAACGTAAATATAG
Source organism: Dentiscutata erythropus (assembly GCA_910591965.1). Lineage (NCBI taxonomy): Eukaryota > Fungi > Glomeromycota > Glomeromycetes > Diversisporales > Gigasporaceae > Dentiscutata > Dentiscutata erythropus. Next base: position 13,856 of record CAJVPY010001590.1, on the reverse strand, counting down.
AGTTAATACTATACTAATTAAAATTTATTAATATTAGATAATAGATGCAGTGAAGGAAAATCTTAAAGGATTCTATGTATTCCTAGATCAAGCAAAAGAACAACCAAATTCATGGTTTACTTTTCGACCTATTGATCTAATATCTGAATTAGATTTGATATTAAAGAATAATTATTCGTATGAATTTCAATTTATTGTAAATATTCACAGTACTTATATTGTATGCCAATATAAATATATTACAAATCACTTCAATAATTTTATTTTTACTCGATTATATTAGTATGATGTCGCGGATCTTATTGGGGAATTGAGAGATGGACACACTTGGTAAATTATTTCTTTTATTAAAATATCGTTAAAAAACATAGTTAATAATTTTATATTTGGTAACAGGCTCTCTTCTAGTAATTATCACAAATATACTTTTTATCAAGGACTTTCATTGTATTCTGTGATTAAGAAAGACTGCACACAGGTAAATGATTAAATATCGTGATACTGTACAAAAAAAATTGTATTAATTGTTATAATTTTATAACTTTAGCAAATTAAAGTTTTTAATGACGTAGATCCTAGTACCATAGACTGTCAAGTTATAGATATAGATGACAGACCGGCGATTGATGTAATTATTGAATTTGCTAAAAATAACACAAGTTGGTCAAGAGATTTGAGCGTTAGGTTTAATTCAGCTCTTGCATCACTTTCTTTCGGAAATGGTGATTTTCATATTTTTGGACAATTATTCACATTACGAACTCAATTACCAAAAAATCCAAATATTTCTTATACACTCAATTGTAATAATAAAATCTCTAAAATTACTCGAGAATGGCAAGTTCCTATTAATGATAAATCTAATATAATTAGGCAATATAAATCTCCATATATTAGTGGAACTTCAGTCGGAAAAGCAACTTTAATCTTTGATGCATTTATTGCAAGATTTTATATATTACAAGATTTTGGTGTGGTCTTGATTTCAACTGAAACTATTTTAAATGATGACGATAATCTTAAATATCGTTTTCTGTCTGACATAATTGTTGGATTTAAATTGCTTGCAGATAAAGGGATTGAAAAAGTAAGTTGAATTGCAAATATTAAAGCTACGTATTACATACGTATAAAATACTAAAAAAAAAAAAATATTTAAAAAATATTTGTACTAGATTGTTTTGGACTTAAGTAATAACGGTGGTGGCGATGTCTTTGTTGCACACTATATAAATAAGCTCTTATTTCCTAATATACAAAATTTTCCATTGGATATGAAGGTTAATAATATCTCTATGCCATTCATAGAAGAAGTGTCAAAGCTTAAAAGTCAAGTTGGGGCTCTATTTCATTATAAAACGTTTATTTCTATAAATACAGACAAATCATTTAATAGCGTTATGAAATTTATTGGAAATAATACATATACTCGTGGCGGTATACAGCTTAAATTTACATCAAAAGCATTTCTTGATGAAGCATCAATTTACGGTGGAACTTTAGAACTTCCAACACCTCCAAAGCTTCCTTGGACTGAAAAGGATATTATAATTTTGACAAATGGAATATGTATTTCATCATGTTCAATTATAACTCAACGGTTAGCAGAAATTAATGTTCCAACCATATCAGTTGGTGGATTTCCAAATACTCGGTTTTCCTTTGCTTCATCTAGTGGCGGTGCCTCATTTTCTACTGATTCGATTGTAACTTACCTTACACAACTTAAAAATCTTGATAATTCTTTAATTTCTAATTTAACTTTTCCTTCGAATTTAACTTTAGATTTTACCATGGCTGAAGCTTATAGTATTAAGAATACAAATGAAGTTTTGGATTTTTCCTTTAGGCCAGCAGACTATCAATTATATTATGACGAACGAAGTGCTAGAGATCCAAGTTATTTATGGATACAGGCTGCAAAATATATTGGAAAGTAATTAATCGAAATTTATTAATGACTAGTGTCAACATTTTCTTAGTCGCATTGAAAATATCTATAATTATGATAACATAATAGTTATTCACTTAAATCTATTTATCTGATATGTATTATTCCAAAAATTTGTTTTCATTTGGCTATTAATTCAACTACAATATACAGTATATATGTCAGAAATAATCGATCTGAAATTATTCTAAAATTTATGATTTATATTATAAATATGCAATAGTTAAAATTCTAGCTTTCGAGCCATTTAAAATGGTCTTTTCTTACTGTATTAAAAATAGCGTAACATATTGTGATTTAAGCATTTTTGAAAAAGAATTCCAAATACTCAAGTGAGTAAATTAAAACCATAAGATCGAATTCCTATGCAAGACAAAATACTTAATTCGAAATCCTGCTATTACACTTTAAACAATTAAATACTTAAAATTGATTTATTAAAAAGTATTTTTCATTAAACTTTCAAAATCAAGATGATAACAAAGTTATTCTTTCCGGGTTTGATTCTGAAGCATATCGTGTAATGTGGTGGCTTTTACAAAATGGCAATTTCCGATTTTAAATGAAACGGCAAGAAAGTTTCTTACGATTTTTGCAACAAGCATACTAAGTGAGTTCGTATTTTCAGACTCAGGAAATGTTATGAATGCGAAGAGAATATTATTAATCCAAAATAACTCGGCAAAATAATATTTCTAAAACATAGAGGCCTTTATTTAAAAAATATAAACCCTACCGAAAAATCTTTTATTATAAAAACTAACCCTAAAAACCTAACCTAATTATTAAAAAAAATGCAAAAAAAATGCACTCGAAAATTTTTGAAAATTCATATTAGTGTTATGACTAAAAAACAATCGACCAATCAAATACAATTGTGCAAAATATTAAAATATTTAAAATTTCCAGCTTCAGCCGTGACATTTAATATTACGATAAAAAATTTTTTATACAGTACCGGACAGCAAGAAACATCCAATTTTTTTTAAAAGTGCCAAATTTTGAGGTTAATACTCAAATCTGATTGGCTATTTTTCGTGTAACAAGATTCTGATTGGTTAAAAATCTATAAACCAATTTTTTTATATATTAAACGCCAAATTTTTGATTACATATAAACATTAGACTCTAATAACTTTTTAAATTTATAATAAAAATAAAAATCTGTCTTACAGAATTGTAGCTTAGACTAAAAGCAACAAATCTGTAAGACAGATTTTTTTTAAAGTTATTTATTCAGGAGTTATAAGCATTTTTATATTTATATATATAAAGTGGATGTTTCTTGCTGTCCGGTAATGTATGATATATATTTTAAAAACTTGCTGAAATTCAAATGTTCGATCAAAGTTTTCATCACTGTTTGAAATTCTAGTGTTTTGACCAAACGATGTTCAAAACTCATCGATTCCAATCATTAATGGGTAATGAAAATTGGATACGTGTAAAATTAAAATTTTCGTCATATGCTTCTACTAACGTTTTCACTTTTTCAGGATCGATATGATTATTGCCAATATTTAAAGAAGTTAGAGTTTTGTTCTTACATAAAGCTTTTGCCAACGCTTTTCCCCCTTCAGAGCCAATACTATTATTCCAAAGAATTAAATAAGTTAGAGCAGTATTCTTGCATATAGCCTCTGCTAATTTTTTTCCTCCTTCAAAACCAATGCGATTATTACGAAGATTTAATGAAGCAAGAGTTGTGTTCTTGCATAGCGCATCTGCTAATGCTTTCGCTCCTTCAGTACCAAGATGATTATTACAAACATTCAAAGAAGTTAGAGTAGCGTTCTTGCATAAAGCCCTTGCTAACGCTTTCCCCCCTTCAGAGCCAAGATGATTATAACCAAGATTCAAAGATGTCAGAGTCGTATTCTTGCATGAAGTCTCTACTTCTTCAAAACCAATGAAATTATTCCGAAGAGATTCTGCAAATGCTTTTCCTCCCTCAGAACCAAGTTGATTATTGTAAAGATTCAAAGAAGTTAAAGTAGTATTCTTGCAAAGAGCCTTAGCTAATGCTTTCCCCCCTTCAGAGCCAATATTATTATAACACAGAATTAAAGACGTCAGGGTAACGTTCTTACAAAGAGTTTCTGCAAACGCATTCCCTCCTTCATAACCGAGTTGATTACAGCCAAGATTCAAAGAAATTAGAGTAGTGTTCTCGCATAAAGCCTTTGCTAACGCATTTGCTCCTTCAAAACCAATAAAACTATTACAAAGATTTAATGAAGAAAGAGTGGTGTTCTTTCTAAGCGCTTCCGCTAATGCCTTACCTCCTTCGGAACCCAATAGATTATAACTAAGATCCAAGGAAGTCAGAGCCGCATTTTTGCAAAGAGCTTCAGCTAATGCTCTTCCTGCTTCATAATCGAGTTGATTATCGCTAAGATTCAAAAAAGTAAGAGTAGTATTCTTGCAAAGAGCCTCGGCTAGTGTTTTTCCTGCCACAAAACTGAGTTGACTATGACTAAGATTCAAAAAAGTCAGAGTATCATTCTTATAAAGAATCTTAATTAATGCTTCCATTGCCTTGAATTCAAAGTCATTTTTAATATAATATTCCATAGAGATAACAGTAGAGTTTTTATAATATTTTATTATAAGTGATTTCTCCAAGTTCTAAATATTTAAGTTTCTTACTTGTCCGTAAGAACATTGTAATCAAAGAACATTTAACGATGTTCGCAATAGCAATGATTACAGATTTTTTACGTGCCATTGTTGCAGTTACGTTTCTTTTCTCTTTTTTTATCTGTAAAAGATATTTTTCGATTCCATATTGAAAACAATGACCAATAGATACAGTATAACTTGTATAGTTAAATAATGGTTTTTGATAATTTGGAAGGATGCTATTAAAAGGAATTAATAATGATTGTTCTTCGGCATTTAACATTGAAAGAAATATTTTTATAAGTCTTGTATCAATAAAATAATTTGTAGGTTCGCTCCATAATATTGGTACAACCATTCTACACCATTCACGGTTTACAAGAAGACATGAAAATAAGCTTTTATAATCGGTTTGGAGCTTGTCAAATATATTAAACAAGCATTCGTTGGGTAATGGTTTCATATTAAAGAAACTTTAGTACGTATGCACGTATGTACGTACAAAAGGCTATATCTGATATATATAACAAATATAAGATGTGGTGAAACGTTTCAACTCCACCTTTTAAATATCAGATCAACAGGAATTTCAATTTTGCTCAATCACTTCACTGGATTAACGTTAATATTAACATTAAGCACATACGTAAATGTGTAAATCGCTACCTAACTATAACTGATAACGATAATAAAATCTAGTGCTACAAATCGAAATCGAAAATCGCAACTAATCAAAAGTTGACAACTAATCGATTGAAAAATTTTTGGCAACTCGAATAAAAATCGAACAAAAATCGAGTAAAAATCGAATAATCGCAAAGTTGACAACTAATCGATTGCAAAATTTTTGGCAATTTGTAGCACTAATAAAATCTTTATACTTAACTTTCTCATGATAAATTATAAATTTATCTAACTCACGAATATTTATCGATGATCTGCATGATTTTTTTTTTTTTTTTGAGGCCACTTTATATTCATCGTATTTTGTGGAAATTATCTATCAATAAAAGGGAAAATATATGAATTCTAAAATGAATCCTGCAAAATAATATTTCTTTTAAATTGTCTGTACCGTATTTGCGCGTAATAACGTGCAGGGGTGTAATTAAGCTTAATTCGGGCCTTGCTCAAAATAACACCCAGTGTGAAAGGGTAACGTGATCCGGCCGCAGAGAAAAACGTGATCCAAGCATATGACTCGGGACGCATTGATCAACAAAAACGAAAGAATTTAATAAATGCCAATTTGGGTTTGGCTTGAGGCGATGCTCCATTGAAGAACAATAGTAAGACGCCTCTGATATTCAATGGTGGTAACTAAAGTCATAGTCATAAAATGAGTATGAATTACTCATCGTTAGTCATAGATCACCGATACTTTAAATAGTCATATTGATTAGAGATTCTAATCGTTGTAGCAAAGCCCAAGGTTATCTGTAATGTATAAACAACCATTGATTTCATGTATTTGAAAAGTAGTAAGTATTATAATAATAAAGACCATTTAACGACAGCCCCAAGGATTCTAATGGCACCAGGTTCCTTGGTTCTCGGACCAAATCTTCCACGCCCTCTTTCGAGTAGTCTTGTCTTGATGGTTGTGTTTTAGTTATGAATTATAGTCACCCCAGGTTCGCCTTTTTACACCGGCCTACTATTACGTGCAAATACGGTATATCTGCATATTGTGAGAGTGTAAATGAACCCTACTAGTTCTATTTTTAGATTTTTGTCAGTAATAATCCCGAATTATTGGTACAGGTGGCACAAATCATTAAGAATTCTTGTTATCTAATAGATTATAGTAATTCTACTAGATAACGAAAATAAGTTTTTATTCTCGTTATCTATTAGATAGCACAAATAACTTAGAATTAAAAGAATTCTTCTATATATAAAGACAATTATATAAGGAGCACTTTTTCTTTCAATAAAATATAACTCAGTTGAGTTCTAAAAACTCTAAACTCAATAACTTCGAAGCCCTAATAGTAGAAGTTACTTATCTTTTCCCCTTTGTTCCTAAAAATTGTCTAAACAACCTTGGCACTGTCCCAGTATTATAAAATAAACTGTTACTTCGTCATATAGTCCAAGTAGAGTTTAGTCTTTGAAATCTGAATAGAAGCATTAACTCTAAGTTCTTTAGTACTAGAAACCTTGTCCTAAGCTTTTCAACCCTTAAAAAAAATAAGAAATAAAGAATCAATTGCAATTGAAACCCTGAAGCATACACTTATAATAACTGTGATGCATTATTACCACTAATTAGTATAACAATCGATCTTTGTGACATAAGAACCCCGTGATGCTAATCAGATTATATTAAACTACTGATCACTGCAGTAAACATCACACATAATACACATGACAATTATTAAGAATCTTAGAAATTGTATCGAAGCTTGAAATATACCAAAACCTTAGCTTAAAGAAAAGAACAATTATTATCTTCTGGCTTAAGTATATTAATCAATACTGAGAGTAAGTATACTTAACTTAATCATCAAATACACTGCAGCAAGACTTGACAAGACTTTGAGACTCAGCCACACCTCTTTCTGTCTAACAATTCGAAGTCTTTAGGGTCTTTAGATTATAGATTATAGATTAGTAGTTGTAGTGTTTAGATTTAGTAATTTTAGTTTCAACATATAAGTCACACCTTTTCAATATAGATCTATCATATCAAACTAAAGATTCTTTTATATTATATGAATCATAAAAATTTAAAATTTGAGATATATCACCCACCTAACATCCTAATATAAATTGAATAGGAGTAAAATTCTTGTTGCTAAAGTTTTAATTTCTTCAGATCAAGTGAAATCAGAGTAGTGTTCTTACATAAAGCTCCTGCTAATGTTTTCACCTTTAAAAATTCAAGTTGATTATTGCAAAGTTTCAAAGAAGTCAAAAAAGCAAGCCTCTGCTAGCACTTTTCCCATTCAGATTCAAGTTGATTATAGCAAGATCCAGAAAAGTTAAAGTAGTATCTTGCATGAAGTCTCTGCTAATATTTTCATTTATTCAAAACTACTTTACAGAAACCTATATTTTTTGCTAAATATATTTACAATATATTTATTATACTGTATATTAACAATATTATTATTATATAATCTAAAATAGTATATAATAAATATACAGTCAAACCTCTTTATATCCACACACTTGAGATGCATAAATGTGTGATTGTAGAGAAGTGAGACAGTTATAGAGGTTAAATTTATAATATTTAATAATAGTTAGTTTTTGAAAAAATATGTTTATAAAGAAAATATGCTTATATTGAAGGTGACTATAGAGATGTTGAACTATATTTTAAACATATATTAAGGGAGCTAACAAAAAAGAGCTCATATTGAGTTCTCTTTCCCCCCTCTCTAGTATTCCTAATTGGCAAAATTTTGCTAATCAACTAGTTGCCAACTAGCAATTATTTATATCATGTGATATTAGCCAATCAAATTCAAGAAATCATTCTGAATTATCTCAAATAAGCAGAATATCTTAGAATTATATTAATTGAATAATTAGTTGTTTAGTTGTTTACAAATCACTTAGTTGAAAAGTTGGCAACTAGTTGGTTTTTCAACTAATAATTTGAAACACTACCTCTACCTCTCTAGAACAATTGCAAGTTCTAAAGTAATCATGTATATTTTTATACACCCTTGCATAATTATGCAGGTTTATGCATAAGTATACATATTTATGCATAAATCTACATAATTATACAAAGAGTTAATTGATTATTTTAGAACTTGTAATTGTTCTAGAGAGGGAAGGGGAAGAAGAAGAGGAAAGTACTTTATATAAGCTCTTTTTTATTAGTTCCCTAATAATATAATAATTATATTTTTGTTCTTACTGCTAACTCTCTTGTAATTTCATTACTAATAATATATTTGTTATTATCATGGCAAATTCTGTTCACACCTCAAAATTTTAAGGCATGTACTTATAATAAATTACATATTGAAATATGATTAATTATTATAATAAATATATGTTGAAGTATTTATAATTTAAATTTTGGGGTTATATTAACTTAGAGTGTAAACAGAATCTACATGATGTATAAATACAATATAATTTTATGTATATAATAATCTGTTATTAATCTAATAATAATAATAATATAATAAAATAAAAAAATTTCAATATTTTAATAATATAATAGTTCTATAATAAATATATTCTACACTCTCTTTGTGACTATATAAGTTAATAATTCACCCAAATAGTAAATAAATTATTTCTAATATGTTTATAATATTAATAAGCTTTTTACAAGTGAGTTAACAAAACTTACTAAGACTTTTATTATATATTAGATATATGTTGTTTATGTTTTTAAAAAGTCAAAATTTCTGTAAAGTAAATTTGATTATCCCAAAAAGTTAAATAAGTCAAGTCTGCATTCTTATATGGAGTATTAGCTAATGCTATTGCTTCTAGGGATGAGGATAAGTTTGGTTAGTTACAGTTAGTTATTAGTTGGCTATTACTGGCTAGCCAGTTATAATTGACTAAGCCATAGCTTAGTCATCAGCTAAATAGCCAAAAATTATTTAATCAATTATTTAATCAAATATCCAAATAGACAACAAATAATTATATGTTAGATTTATATTTTTATTATAGGGCTGTTTGGATTCATCATATGTTGATTTTTGTCAAAACAATCTATTTTGATTAATTGCAGATTATTCAGCCTGGGATTTTTAGGCCAAATAATCTGCAAATTTGACTAGAATTAGATTGTTGACAAATAATAAGTCCAATGCAAACAAAAATTTTTTGATATTAATATAAATTTTACTGTTGTATACCTAATTATATAAAGTCTAGAATGTAAAATATTGGATACTTATATTAAAAAATTTTTTAATAATAGTTTAAAATTTTATAATTTTTAACAAAATTTTAAAGATAAATATCTCACTAACTAATAGCTTAAATTTTTATTATAGTTAGTTTTTATGATATATTAAAGTTTAGATCAATTTGGTCTAGTAGCTCTCAAGAAATTACTTTTATATAATAGTTAATTTTTTTAAAAAAATTGACTACAGTATATTTTCTCAAAACTGATCCTGTCAAAACCAATAACTTGCTATAGTTGATAAAAAATTAATCCACCATGTCTGTTCTATAATTAAAACCCAATAACTTGCCATTTTTAATAGTTAATACCCAAAAGACCAGGTATCTATAAGATATCAGGTTTGACAGATAATATAAATTGATTTGATTGGTTAAGATCAGGTTTTGTACAACAGATTACAGTCAGGGATTTTTCAAAGTTATGTAATACAGATCATTTCATTTTTTGATAAAGATCTGCAATTTTGTAGTACAAAATTTGACCAAATTTTGGCCAAATTATTGACTACATTGTTACACTTTTGTTATTTACTACATAACGGCCTTATAAAGCCTCTGGGATCCACACGGATTCCTAAACTACATAGTCTTAAGAAACGTTTTGTAAAAAAATTTTGAAAATTTTTTTAAAACTAATAGTTATTTTCAGAAAATAAAAAATACTTTTGTTTTTTTAATTAAAAATCAATTTTAGAATACTCTTCTAATATATTTGCAGATCATTTCCATATTGCAGAAAATCCCTGACTGGATTATATATATAAGAAATATAATCTAGCTAATTATATTTATTTATAATTATGTAACAGCAGGTCATTGGTATTTTAAACCAATTTTTAAATCAATAACCTCAAAAACCAATACAAAAGCTATCTACCATGCATATCGGATTTGAAAGAGTATACTGTATTGTATACAATCAATTACTCTTCCAAATTGGCTGAGATTTTAATATTTTATAGAAAATTATCTTTTTTAACTATGAGCTGAGAATGTTTTTTCAAAATCAGGGTAGGCACTATAAATTTTTCATCAATTTTATTAATATTAAAATTTGTATAAAACTATTAATTGAAGATATCTCATCAATCACTTGCCCAAATTAATAAATTTTTTTATTTATATTGTACTATTCTATAGAATTTAAATAAAAAGAGTTTTAGTTTAAGCTAATTTAGATTATTAGTTTTTAAAATATTAATTTTCAAAATTTACTAAAAATTATAAATTTTTTTTATATATTATTAATATTATCAATCAGTTGAAGTATTATAATCATGCAATTATTATCAATATATTTTATAATTTTATTTTGTTTTATATAATTTAATAAATATTTTAAAAATTGTATCTATTTAAATTTGTTAATAATTTATAGCAACTGTGTACAAAATCTTAGTATGTTTATTTGCTTATATGAATAAATTATTTGAAGAACCAAAATCATGTTTTTAAGCTTTTAATAAATCTTCTATATTTCTTTGAAGTTTTTTATTATTAAACAAATAGTTTTCTTAATTACATTTTTGGTAGATATTGTTTGATTGTATAAATGCCATCAAAAGAAAACCTACAATAGGCTTTTGTATGCAGTTGTAGAGATCTGATCCAATGAATAGTATATTGAATATTTACTGAATATTCAAATACTCAAATATAATTTTTTTCACCAAATTGAATATTTGAATATTTTATTTATTGACCAAATAATTCATTGAATATTCATTGAATATATAGTACAGTATATATAATTAAATTATCTAATTAATTAGTTGAATCCAAATTAAATATAAAAGTTTTAGTATATTTACTCTATTTGTACTAAATTAATTTATAAATAGATATAAATATTTATATAGTTATTAACTATAAGATTATTTATTAGTAGGTGTAAAATTTTTATAAATTAAAATATAAACTTATTATTTCTTAATATATTTATTTTTTAATAATTATTATTAAATTAAATGCTAATAAGTTGTGTTTTTATATTTATTTAAATATTATATATTAACTATTAGCTAGCTATTTAATCATAATATTATAAAATTGTTTTATACTATATACAATATTCAATAAATATTCAATGAATATTTGAATATTTATTCAAAATTTTTCAATGAATATTCAAATATTAAAAGTATTGAACAAATGAATATTTGAATACAATTTTTTTTACTGAATAAGACCTCTATATAGTTGATTATATGTGTGCTATCTATAGAATTGATATAGATAGCAAACAGGTAACTAACTATACAAAATATACTTAAAAGCCCAATTGTATATTTTCTTCATATTTATCAGGCTCAACAATATTTGAATGTTTAACCAGATGTCTTTTAATAGGGTCTTTTATTACAATAATTTGTAGATCTGCATCACTTGATCAATTTGCAGATTATTTGACCAGATTTAAAATTGGTTTGTTTAAGATCTGGCCAAATGATCTGCAAATTTGACCAGAAAATTTGAATGACATGTTTTTCTATTTGTCCAATGATGTAGATCCACTGATATGGTCTCATGTCAAGTTAAGTATTAATTATCATTTTTATTAGCTAAAACATTAAAAATTTGGCATCGACTACAGTTTTAGTCAGCTAAATTTTATCTATGACTAATAGTCGACTATAGTCGAAACCAAACCTATCTCTAATTACTCCTTCAGAACCAAGTTGATTATCTCTATAATTCAAAAAAGACAGAGCAGTATTCTTGCATAAAGCCTTTGCTAATGCTTTCTCTCTTTTAAGAACTAAGCTGATTACAGGTAGGATTAGTGTTGTTAGTCGAAATAATTTAGACATTTAGGCAATTGTGACTTTGTTATTTTTTTAAAAATTACTATTAAAAAATTAATTTATACATTTAGACAATTTAATTTAGACAAATTTTGACATTAGCAAAAATAATTTCGACTAACAACATTAGGTAGGATTTAAGAAGTCAGAATAGTATTCTTGCATAAAGCTTCTGCTAATTCAAAATCAATAAGAAGATTACAAATATTAACGAAGTAAGAGTAGTGTTCTTACAAAGGGCTTCTGCTAACACTATACCATCTTTAAAATCCAATCAATTATAATCAAGGTCTAAAGTCAGAATCATTATTTTTGCAAAGAATCTTACACCTTTATAGTAACTGAAAACAAAGTTTATAAGGTAGCTATGCGATACTGTCACACTAAACCAGGAACGTAGTCAATAATCTTTTATAACTAGTCAGTACATCTTTTTCTGTTGACACGTTAATTTTTTTTGTTGTTGTTGAAACAAATAATTATAATAAGTAACAATTATATTTTAATTGACTATATTCTACTATTAAAATTTCTTAAAACTTCTATTACTGTAAATTCTCAAAATTGCAAACAGGGTGTTATTTCAAAAATTGCATCCTCTAAAAATGGCATAGGTAATTTCGAAATGCATCCCAAAATAGCACACACTTCGAAGTGCAAGCAATAGATAAATATCGGAATACAACTCTCAATATGCACTTGAATTTTGCCGCTAAATATAGTGTATCATTAGCATATCAGAAGCAGTGTTTGAAATTCAATTTTTAAATTAGTTGCGGGCTGCAACCAATTTAAAAAACCGACTTGCGAATTATAAAAATTTATAAAAATTTAGTTGCGCATATAAACATTAATCGAAATTTATAAGTAAAAGTTGCAAATTTATATGCGGAATCTGCATATGCACTTCAGATTTTGGTTGTGGGAATTTAAAATTTTGTTGTGGTCTGCAGACTCTGCAATCTAATTTCAGACATTGATCAGAAGTCTTGTATCCAATATATACCTAATATTTATTCATTCGATCTATTTATAACATTAGTAACAATCAGATTCCAGAATTAATACTTTATCTTGAAATAAAGCCCATGGACATATTTGAAATAACGTGCATGTAGTCAAAATAGTGCGTGGATGCCTGCTATTTTGAGAATTTATGTACTTAATTTTAATTATAAGATATTCAAATATGTAAATATACACTATATATTAGTGTTGTTGACTGGAAGCTGGAACCTCACTGGGCGCCTAGATATTTCCAGTATTCCAGTAGTTCCAGTGAAGTTTTCACTGGAAGAGATTATTTTACTGGAACTGATATAATACTAGCCAATAATGTTATAAATAAGAATTAAGGTTATAATAAACACGTAATATGTCTGATATCCAATCAGTTACAAGAATACTTTTCATTTACTATTACATGTACTTCGAGAATAGAGAATTGTACTGGTAAAGCAAACACTTGTGACTTATATCCATTATCACTACAAATTTTTTGTTTAATTACTATTAAAATTAAAGCAAGTAAAATTAAATCCTTACAATAAAATTATACAAAATATAATTTCGATATCGTATTT
>CAJVPY010001589.1:0-18897 GCA_910591965.1 Dentiscutata erythropus | reverse complement strand
AGCCGCAAATAGAATACTAACCTTATTTATGCCTCTTTGCTTTACTTTTACTACTATAACTTTTTTAAAAAAACTGTCTTTAACGAAAATAGCCTGAGACTCAGGGTCAGACTCATCCAAATTATTTGACAAAAACAAACTCAATTCAATGTCATAATCTTCACGCTCAACTGGATAAGAACCAAGAGCCCACACCACTAACAAATTAGCATCTTCTTTCACATGCTGCCTCGCCAATTTGATTCTAACAACTGTATCAGCGTAGCACGGCATTAAAAAAACTTAATTAAAACAAACAAAAAAAAAATAATAAATAAATAAATCAAATAAATGGATAAATAAATATAAATAATAAATAAATAAATTTAATTAAATTATTTATTTATTTAATATTTAAAAATTTAAGTATTTAAAAAAATTTAAAGATTTAAAAATTTAAAAATAAAATCAAAAAGACCTTATTCTTTAACGAATACGCAAAAACATACGCAAAAACATCCGCTATATATAAAAAATACAAAACACTACAGACACATACAACCGATTATAATTACGTAATTATTAGATCAACTTACAAAAAATAATAATATCATAATGATACAATAAACGACCAACTAGAATAAATTTAGCGATAATATATTTATAACAACTTAAACGCGAATTCACAAAAATAACATCACACGAAATTTACCAATCGATTAAAAGATAAAATAACGATTCACATAGCATAAATAAGCATTGACATCACAAACAAAAAAACTCTAACCAATAATAAACCTTTTTACAACTCAACCCGAATAACAACACGTTTCAACCAAATAATCCCATTACCTGAATATACTTAACCAACATAAAATCAATCAAAACTACACCATAATTCAAATAGTTCAAATATTTAAATTATTCCAATGAAATTCTTATAAATAAAAAAAGATGGATGGCGCGAATGCGCCACCCGTCGCACTAGTTATTATCAAAGTTTATCGAACAATACAATTGATCAACCTAATTACCCGTGACTTAAGTCTCTCCGATACAAGTACTCGTGACGTACTAGTAACTTGAAAATCCGAACTCAGCCGATCTATTTTCTCGTGACGTGAAATTGATGAACAAGAATTGACATCACCGATTAAAGTTGAACATTGAATTACCGAAAAGCCGCAGTTATCGAAGTGACATACACGTGACTCTAAAAAACGCAGTACGCTAAAGAAAGAAGAATATAGAGTATTAGTATTGAATATTAGAATAATAGCAAGATAAATTAAGAAGTATAAAGCAAAGGATACTTATATTAAACCCGGCAAACACTAACAAGACCCAAAAAGATCTTGTAACTCGGATCAAGTCTACCACGCCTCTATTCGAAGCCTTCCACTATAAGGTCCTTGGAGTCTTGGGATCATTTTTGGAGTATTATAGTTATAGTTTAGATAGTTTAGGTGTTTTAGTGTAGTATTTAGTTAGTTTTATCTTTAAAGAAGCCAGTCACACTTTCACAACGTACGTACTCCTTTTCTGGTATGCATTCCGTACCTCATTGCTTAATTTTGGTACCGTTTCACAAACAAAATTAAAGTTTATAAGGATAAAATCGTACATACGTACGTACGTACTAGAATTTTTTGATCATTTCAATATGATAGCATTACCAAATGAATGCTACTATGCAATTTTTAATAAACTCCGGCACAAAAATAAAGACTTATTTTCATGTACACTTGTAAACCGTCAATGGTGCAGAATTGCTATATCAATGTTATGGAGCGAACCAGATTACTGTTTTAAAGACGAAAGATTTATAAAAATATTACTTTTAACTTTAAGTACTGAAGAGCAAACCTTATTAATTCCTTTTAGAATTACACTTCCAACTTACTCAAAACCACTATTTGAATATACAAGTTATATTACATCTATTAATTATTATTTGTATGATGGAATTATAAATTGGCTTCCTTGTTATAGTGTTAAATATTGGTATGAAAGATATGAACTTGATAATGCAGTTTAATTGCAATGCTTCTACGAACTAGTAAAAATCTTAAATTTTTATATATTGATGAAATTATTTGCAATCAATTAATATTTGAAAACCTTTATAAAAACACTACCATTACGACTATATATTTATTTCTCACGCCTAATATTAGTGATGATTTTAAATCTAAGGCAATAGACGCATTAACAAATATCATTTATAAAAATTCTACTTTAACTTTTTTAAACCTTTGTTCTAATCAACGTAGATTTGAAGGAATGGAAATGTTATTAGAGGCTCTTTATAACAACATTAGCATAAGTTCCTTAGGTCTTAATAATAATCAAATTAGTACTAGAGATACCAATATGTTGGCAAAGTTTCTTGGTGAAAACACCAATTTGACTTCTTTGAGTCTTGCTGGTAATCATCTTGGATCAGAAGAGGGAAAAGCCATAGCAGACGCACTTTACACGAATACTACGTTAACCTTTCTGGATCTTAGTGTAAATAATCTTGGATCAGAAGGAGGAAAACTATTAGCAAATGCTATCTGCGAGAATATTACTTTGAAAGCTTTGGTTCTTCATAGTAATAATCTTGGATCCAAAGGAGGAAAAGCATTGGCATTTGCACTCTGGAAGAATACAACGCTGACTTCTTTGAATCTTGGTCGGAATCAACTTAGATCAGAAGGAGGAAAAGCATTAGCTGATACACTTTGCAAAAACACCACACTGACTTCTTTGAATCTTTGTTGTAATTATCTTGGACCAGAAGAAGGAAAAGCATTTGCGGATGCACTCTGCATTAACAACACTTTAAAAGATTTAAATCTTAGTAATAATAATCTTAAATTTGATGGAGGAAAAGCATTTGCTGATGCACTTTGCAAGAATACCACGCTAATGTCTTTAAATCTTGGCTGGAATAAACTTGGATTAGAAGAAGGAAAAGCATTAGCAAACGCACTTTACACTAACAATACTCTGAAAGACTTTAATATTGAATATAATAAAATCGGTTTAGAAGGAGGACAAGCATTTATAGATGCACTTTGTGAGAACACTACGCTAACTTTTTTGAATATTAAATTTAATGATATTAATTTTAAATTAAAATCAAGCAATCAGCATATAAAATTACTACAGTAATATAGTATAGCCCATAATGTATGTTAAATGTAACGCAGTAAATATTTGATATTAAAAATATCAAAAACAACTTGGCCAAATAAAAGAGAGAATTTGTGTTAAATCTAAATCTAAAACAGTATAAAATATTAACAGCTGCGTGATGTTATCATGTAAAATCAGAAATTAATGTATATGTTGTGCCTGAGATTGATGCTTGCGTCAGGTGATAGCTGACGCATCTCAGATGTCGATCGTTAGATAAGGTGCCTCAAATAATTTGAGATGCGTCGACTGTCGTTTATGATTAATAAAAAAACTTTGAAACCTATATATCGAGCATATTTGACCAATGTAGTTGTTGATGAATTAGTGTAATTAAATAAATAGTATTAGTTGGCGGGTATAAATAAATTATAAAAATAAAAAATTAAATTAAAGTATTAAATAATTTAAATTATAATATAAAATAAATAATTTGAAAAATAATCATGTGGATTACGAATATTTGTAATGCAAAAATAGTATAATAAAGCATTGAATAGCAATGCATGAAGAATGAAGTAATTGATTAGAGTCAAAAGTTAACAAACGGAAAATGGTGTAATTAATTAGAAATCAAAAATCAAAAATAGTCTGATTGTAGAAAAATAAGAGATACTCACCTAATAGTTTTCTATTGTGTCTTTATTATAAAATTCTTCGTTATTAGGCACATTCAATAACATCCACTATTAAATATAGAATTTGAATTCATTTGTCCAAAACTTTTTCTGATATTGTCAATAATTATATAATCGGCCTACCTGAATATAAACAATCAAAGGCATTAATAAATATAGAGCTTTATAATCAAATTAAATTAATTTTAAAAAATCCTAATGACGTTAATACTGGTGACAAGAACACTAGAGGCTGGGTGAAAAAATGATTTCTTCTTGAGGAAATAACTCCTAATAAATTTCGGATATTAGTAAAAAAAAATAATAAACCAATTTTGGTTGTTGAAAAAATGTATGAATTTCTTTGTAAAACCCATGCCGAAGTGAATCAACATGGAGGGCAAAAGCAGCTATGGAAGTCAATTCAAGAAAATTGGGGATGGATCAGACAAGAAATCGTTGAAAAGTTTATTAATAATTGCACTATTTATGCTGTACAAAAGCTATCATTTCACCCATTAGCAGCAAACCCAATTATTGCCTGAAATTTCTTATCTCGAATGCAAGTAAGTTAATAATATTTTTTGTATTTTCTTTTAGGCAATTGAACAAGGTTTTAACAATATACCAAACTTTGCCCAAATTGCTAAAAAAATATTTAAATACTATTTTTTTTCTAATAAATAATTTAATCTAAAATTATAGATGGATTTGATTGACTTATCATTTGATATTGATGGTGATTATAAATATATTTGCCATGTTAGAGATCATTTTAGTTGGTTTTCATGGCCAAATCACTTACTTCTAAATGGGCTATAGAGGTTGCAGTATACTTATTTGATTTATTTCATTCTTTGGGTTCTCCCACAATTATATTACAATCTGACAATAGTAAGGAATTTTGTGCATTAGTAATTATGGAACTAATGAAAATGTGGCCATCTGTCAAGATAATCAATAAGCAATCACATTACCCACAATCCTAGGGATTGGTTGAGTGTGCTAATGGGATCCTTCAGCAAAAACTTGGCAAGTGGGAAGACACAAGACAGAGCGACTGGTCATTTGGACTTTGATTCTTTATATCTTCCATGGATAATAGTTATTGTTGTTCTCATTAAAAGACCCCATATAAACTTGTATATGATGGCAAATCCTATGGAATTGCATAATAATTAATAAAATATTTTTAAAGAATGTTAGAGATGAAGAGGCTATACCTAATATAATAGAAATTCAAAATTCTGAATATATTGAAAGTTTGGATAATGATTATAAAGGTAAATATTTCAATATTACTTTTTTTTTTTAATTATAATTAAACTAATTTTATATTAATTTTACATATAAGAAATTGATGATATTTCTAATAACACCAACACACAACTTTTTGATATAACTAATGCTATTTCTGGGCATGAAATTCTTCATCAGTCAGCACGTCAAAATCTTGAAGCCTATACCAAAAAAATGGTTCATCAAATGTCTAAGGACAAAAAAAGAAAATTACAATATAGAATTAGTGATCTTGTGCAAGTAGCTATCCCTAAAATAGATAGATTTAGCATTAATCGACTAAATCTTCCATGCAAAATACTTGATAAAACTGAAAACAATAAATACCAGTTATGTCCAAATTTGACATCATTGATGATTTCTATTCTGCCGGTAAATTAGAGCTATTAGTCACCACTAATTTCCCTGAACTTGATACTATTCCATCCAACAAAATATCAAACAGAGAAGCAAGACGGCTCAAAAGTGCAGGTTTATCATGTAGTTGCAAATTTGATTGCAATAATAACCAATGCCACTGCAAAAAAAATGGTGGTAAATGTGGTAGTAGATGTCATGGTGGGCATTCATGTAAAAATAAAAATTTGGTTGTATGTAATTAATGAGAAGAAAAACGGGAATTAGCATTGAACTATGTAGCATAATAATATGCACTTCTCATGTAATTAATACATATAGGGCAAAAATGCAATATGTTTAACCAATTTGAAATTACAGTTTGCAATCTATTAATTTGCAATTATAATTTGCAATCTATTAATTTTTCATTTTTATTGCAATAAAGAATGCTGCGTCAGATAACAGCTAACACATCTCAAATTATCTGAGGCACCTTATCTAATGATCAATATCTGAGATGCGTTAGCTATCACCTGACATAAGCATCGATCTAAGGCACAACATATATATATAATAGATTAAACTAATTTTAAACAATTCTTTTTGAAAAATATTAATTTTTTTATATTTAATAAAACTTATAATAATTTAATCGAAGGTATCTCGATGACTACCTGATCAAATTCGATGAATTTTTTATTTGAATTCTACAATTATGCAGAATTCAAATAAAAAAAAAATTCATCAAATTGGTCAAGTGGTTATTGAGATACCATTAATCAAAGTTAGAGAAAATTTTGCCACGGCTATTATTTTGATAGACGTTTAGATTTTTTACAAAAACTTTGATCGAATCTATCTTGACGACCACAAAATCAAATTCGATGAATTTTTTTTTATTAGAATTCTACAATTATGCAGAATTCAAATAAAAAAAAATCATTGAATTTGGTCAGGTCGTTAATGAGATACCTTCAATCAAAATTTTGCAGTGGCTTTTATTTTGATAGACGTTTAGATTTTTTAAAAATTTTGATCGAAGGTATCTCGATAACCACTGGATCAAATTCGATGGAATTTTTTTTTATTAGAATTTTACAATTATGCAGAATTCAAATAAAAAAAAATCATCGAATTTAATCAGTTGGTCGTCGAGATACCTTCGATCAAAGGTTTTGTAAAAAAATCTAACCGTTTATCAGAATAATAGCCGCGGCAAAATTTTGTCTAACTTTGATGGTATCTCAAGAACCACTTGACCAATTCGATGAAATTTTTTTATTTATTTGAATTCTGCATACTTGTAGAATTCAAATAAAAAAATTCGTCGAATTTGATCAGGTGGTCATCAAGATACCTTCGATTAAAGATTTTTAAAAAAGTGATTTACATAGGTGTGGAAATATCAAAAGGGGTGTGGAAATATCATTCGCCTAAATATATTATAACATAATTTAATCTATTTAAAATTTTTTCAATTATTCATTCGTTATTCATTAATTCTTTACAGAAACTTTAATATCTTAATACGCAGTAACTGCATAGTAACAACGTAGCAACTACATAATTACTATTAAATTTAATTGTAACTACATGGTTACTATGCAGTTACTACGCATTAAGAGATTCAAGTTTCTGTATAGTTTTTTTTTAGAAAAATATTGCATAATAATTATACACGATGAATTATTGTTTTAATCATCATAATACTAAATTTATTGAACCATTATTTCAATTATTATAAAATGCACCTATGGTGTTTAGCACCATATATAATTGTTTTTAATAAAATTTAGGATTAGGGTGCATTTTTATGAAATTTTTTTTTATATATACGTATATTATGATATATATTAGATATAAAGTTCTAATTTTGGTTTTTGTGAGGTTTTTGAGGGTTCTGAACATTTTTACTTAGAATATCCGATCCAGTTTACTTAGTACGTTTTTGAGAAATAGGGACCTATGGTGTTAAACACCATAGGTGCATTTTAGAAAACCGCATTATTTTATTTATAAGCACATCAAAATATCGCATTTAAATTTTATAACTACGTAATGCCAATTTACTGTATTTATGTTTAAAAATTATAAAAGAATTTCTAAAAATTAGTAATAAACAATGATTTGATAATCTTGTACTAACATAACATATTCATCCACTTCTTTTTTAATATTATCATCTAAATTCGAATATTTCTTCAAACCCACATAATTCAAAGTTCTTTTTCGTTTGCAGAATTCGATTAGCGCTTTACTATGTTTCTCGTTATGAAGGTGATAAATTAACAACTTTTTTAAAGGTGCATTGCAATGATTGAGAAAAGTATCAACAAATGAATTTAACCAATCGTCTCTTAAGCTAAGATATTGCAATGTTATTGGCAAAATTTCTGCAAACTGCTTAATTCGTATTTTTAGTTCTTCATCTGGTATGTAAATATTACACCATAATGTGAGAAATTGAAGTTTTTGTAAATTGCCAATAAGTTCTAGTAATTGTGTGGAAAATTCAATATTCCCAATGTCTAGATACGTAATATTTGGGCAAAATGACTTAAGTGCTTCTAGAAGTATCGATTTATCCAAAATTTCATATACTGGATTATATATAAATCGTTGTAGTAGTATGCCGGACTTTTCTAAAATTGATGCTATAGTCGATACATCAGCCCTACAATCAGTAATCTCTAAAGTGATGATGTTATAATTTAACTTTTTCAACAATTTCATATCGCAATCCCTGAAACGAAGAATTTCTAATTTTTTAAAAATTTTTAGTATCTCGAATTCTGCACTATAACTACAATAATCTAACATAATTTCTTGTAATGAGTTTTTTTGACTTTCTAGAGCCGAAATGATGCCGTAGAATTCTGTACAAAATTCATTATCATCACCAACAAAACTAAACTGCCTAAGTTGCTCTTGTGATTTAATAATACAACTAAGAGTGCAAAGTAATTGTGGCTCATTATAGAAATCAAAATTATGAATATTCAAAGCAGTAATTTTCCTAGTATTTTTTGCCAAGATTCTAAATAATTTAATAGCATTTTCATAGTTATGGGATAGTAGAGCACCAAAAGATAAATTTTGGAGTCGTGAGAAAAATTGCTCATTTTGTTCTAATGAGCAAAAGATATCTGGCTTAATCTTAATAATTTCAGGAGATCCTATATATAATGTGTGTAAAGTGGCGCTCTTGAAAAATAATTTAAGCAGTAAATCATTTATATGTTTCTTCAATGAGCCGCGATATTGAACAAGATTTATATCCTGGGAATCGATCCAAATTTTCACCTTATTTTTTAGAATGGATAAATGGAGATCCTTTAGAAATTTTGCATAATCGAACAGCGTCTCGGAAAATTCCATATTTAATCCAAATTTTTTTAAACCGAATTTTTCGTCTTCACTAAGAGACGAAATATATCCAGAAATGAATGAAGGTCTTTGTTCGAATGAAAATGGATCTTGCCAAAGAATGGGAATTGACATTTTGCACCAATGTCGGTTCACGAGTATAAGGTTTCAAATTCATTATTTAAATTATCAAGAATATTTTCCATTAATTCGGACATATCTCTCGTAAATATTTTTGATGCCATGGATTTTGCTGTTATCGTTATCGTTATGAGAGGATCAAGTCTGTTATTGTTACACGTATGTGCGTATCAGGTATTTATACGTTAGGTATCGGCAATGCACCCCTAAAAATTGATTTTCCCCCATAATTTTTGACCAATCATAATTTAAACATTCACAAGAAACACTTTAACTAGATAGCAAAAGGTGATTTCTCAATTAAAAGTTTGACCATTTTTAATTTTTTTGTAAAGAAGTGGTTCCATTCGGCAAGTGTGCTCGGATCGATTTTCAGTTCACATGATTTTCAGACCTATTTAAGATCAAGATCTGGTACGTACGTACTGTACCTGGAAAATGTGTATTAGGTTGGGTTCGGATGATGGTCCGGCAAATATCATCGAATTTTTACTTTTTTTTGCTAAGATTTTATTTCTCAATTATACCAATAATATAAAATAATATCCAATGCACATATATAATGAATAGAACAATACAAATAAACTTGAATTTTGACATTATAATAGTTTATTTCTTTTTCTTTTTTTCGTATTTAATTTTTTTTTTTTCTTTTTTCATATTTAAATTTTTTTTTTTGAACTTTAATTTTTTTCGAATATCTTTTCTTTTTATTGTATTTAATTTTCCGACTTATTTTTCATTTTAAATCTTTTCACATTTAAAATCTTTTTTCATATTTTGTATTTAATTTTTTTTGTTTTTTTTTAGGGTTGTTTTTTTTTTTTATAGTTGCTTTTTTTTCATACAACTTAATCTCATTATAGTGAGTTCCTGGGCTAAGAAAAAAAATTTTCACTTTAACTTTATTGAGAGAATATTATATGTACTTCACTATATCGAATTTAAGTTTAATAATTTTGGAATTCAAAAATTCTTCGCAATATCGAATCTTCACTATAATGAGAGTGAGTTGTATTTATTTTATTTTTTTTCATTGCCTTATTTGTATTTTAATTATTTTTCGCATTTAATTTTTTCATATTGTAAAAATTTTGAAATCGTATGCCTTAAAAATCCCTACTCGTAGGGTAAACTGGGAAAGTTTGCGTAACATTTAACTATAAAACTCTAAATAGGACGTTCGATTTGGGGAGCAAGTTTATATTTTATTTAGGTTATTCGTGAGACAACCTTACAATTCATAAATGCTTGAGCCTATATAGTATTTATATTTCTACAAAATATGCTATATGCGATAATTATGCTAGTTATTCTATATATGCTAGCTATACTATGTTGATTAATTATAAATCTACGCGATATGCTACTTTCGGTCAATCTGCTATATCTATTACTGTAATTATGTAATCTAAATAATTATGCAATAGATCCTCTAATTTAAGCCTACTGTATCGTCGTTCAAATCTCAATCTAAAGTTTATTTCGGGTTTAATTTTTTTTTTTGCATTTAATTTTTTTTTTATATTTAATTATTTTTTAATTTTCGCATTAAATTAATTCTTTCGTCTTTAAATTAACTTAAATTTTATTTTTTTCGTATTTAAATTAATTTATTTTTTTCATATTTTTCGTATTTAAATTATGATAATTTATTTTTTCATATTTAAATTATTTTAACTAACAAAAAAAATGCACATGGAATGAGTTTAGCATTAATTCTCGTTATAGTTGTAGTAAATAAAGAACAAAATTTTTAAGTTTGCAGGAGTCTCTAATTCTCACGAAAATAAAAAAATTGTTGAATTTAACAATTTTGAAACTTTCGAAAGTTTGCATGAATCTCTAAATTATCAAAAAAAAATAAAAAATTATTCTAACAACTTAAAGATTTGAAATGCAATTTTTTTTCTCGATCTAGATAAGTGTGATTTCTTTATCCAATTGGATATCATGCGTCCAATCAGAACTTAGGTGACATTAGGGCTCCCCGAAATTCCACATATAAAATTAGAACGTCTTTATCCATAAGAATTTTTTTTTTTTTTTTTTTGCATTTCATTTTAAAAATATTGATAATTTTGATTCGTTTCAATCTCAGCTTCTATAACTGAAAAGAATTTTAAATCGAACTTTTGTACATCATCACTACGTAGAACTTTAAATCTCTAAAAAGGATTTTCACCCTGATTGGTGAGTCTTTCACGTACTACTAAGGTAGTTTGGCTTTAAACAATCCTAATTTGGAATTTTAGCAACGTTGTACATTTCTCTATTTATAAGTCAGAGGTAAGAAAAAAAAAAAAAAACCTCGTATACTGTAAATAAAATTTTTTGGTCATTTTTCAACATGATAACATTACCGAATGAATGCTACTATACAATATTTAACAATCTCCGGCATAATTACAAAAACCTATTTTCATGTATTCTCGTAAACCGTCAATGGTGTAGAATTATTATACCAATTTTATGGAGCGCACCAAAAAAAAATTTTAATAATATAAGGCTTATAAGAATATTACTTTTAACGTTAAATGCTGAAGAGCAAGCTCTATTAATTCCTTTTAAAATTAATCTTCCAAGTCATCCAAAACCACTATTTGAATATACCAGTTTTATCACATCTGTTAGTGATGATTTGTATTATGGAGTTACAAATTGGCTTTATTATGAAAAATACATAGCAGGATGTGAACTTGAAAATGCCATTGAACGTTCTTTTATTACAATGCTTTTACGAACTAGTAATAATCTTCAATATTTGAGCCTTAATGAAACTATTTGCAATCAAATAATATTTGAAAATCTTCATAAGAACACTACTATTACATCAATAGATTTATATAATCTCAATAGTACTTTTAATTCTAAAGCAATAGACGCATTAGTAAAAATCCTTTATAAAAATTCTAGTTTAACCTCTTTGAATCTTAAGAATCGAAGCTGGCGAGGATGGACATCTCCGAAAATTATTGGATCAGGAGGAGGAAAAGCATTAGTAGATGCGCTTTGCAAGAACAATACTCTAAAGAATTTGAATCTTCAATATAACAATCTTGAATTAGAAGAAGGGAAAGCATTGGCTAATGCACTTTACAAAAACACCGGGTTGACTTCTTTGAATCTTGATTGGAATAATCTTGGATCAGAAGGAGGAAAAGCATTAGCAAATGCGCTTCATAAAAATACCACGTTGACTTCACTGAATATTAGTTATAATAATCTTGGATCAGAAGGAGGAAAAGCATTAGCAAGTGCACTGTGTAAGAACACCACTCTAACTTCTTTAAATATTCGTTATAATAATATTGGACCAGAAGGGGGAAAAGCATTTGCAGATGCACTTTACATTAACATCACGCTAAAAGATTTAGATATTAGTTATAATAATCTTAATTTAGAGGGAGGAAAAGCGTTAGCGGATGCACTTAGTAAAAACTCTACCCTGATCTCTCTGAATATTCGTGAGAATATTCTTGGATCAGAAGTAGGAAAAGCATTGGCTGATGCACTTAGCAAAAACACCGCACTGACTTCTTTGGATCTTTATTGGAATCATCTTGGATCAGAAGTAGGAAAAGCATTAGCTGATGCACTTTGCGAGAACACCACACTGACTTCATTGAATCTTAGTTATAATAATCTTGAACCAGAGGGAGGAAAAGCATTAGCAGATGCACTTTGTAAGAACACTATGCTGACTTCTTTGAGTCTTACTAGCAATGATCTTGGATCGGAAGGAGGAAAAGCATTGGCAGATGCACTATGCAAGAACACTACGCTGATTTCTTTGAACCTCTCTAATAATTATCTTAGATCGGAAGGTGGAAAAGCATTAGCAGCCGCACTTTGCATGAACACCTCACTAAAAGACTTGAATCTCCAAGAAAATGGTCTTGGGTCAGAAGGAGGAAAAGCACTGGCTGATGCGCTTTGTAAAAACACTATGATGACTTCTTTGAATCTTTCTAGTAATAATCTTGGATTGGAAGGAGGAAAAGTATTAGCAGGTGCACTTTGCAAAAACACCACATTGACTTCTTTGAATATTCGTTATAATAATCTTAGACCAGAAGGAGGAAAAGCATTTGCAGATGCACTTTGTACAAACATCGCGCTTAAAGATTTGGATCTTAGTTATAATATGCTTAAATCGGAGGGAGGAAAAGCATTAGCGGATACACTTTGCAAGAACACCACGCTGATTTCATTGGATCTTCGAGAAAATAATATTGGATCAGAAGGGAGAAAAGCATTAGAAGAGGCATTTTGCAAAAACATCATGCTAACTTCTTTAAATTTTTCTAATACTAGAAATTGATATAGTTATAAAACGTTTTTTGTAAAAAATTTACTTATTTCATAGATACAAAATTATTATTATTTTTAGTCAATACGAAGTCAAGAATTTATACATTATTGATTATTGTAGTATAATTTATTGATTTAAAAATCGATCGAAGCTATTTTTTAATTGGGGAGATTGAAAATGATAGTGTTGATTGAAATTGATACTAAATTGAATTACTTAACTATATGATAAATATAGCAGGCAGTGTTATAATATGACGCTACTAATTATTGATGTTTTTTATTTTATTAAGAGATTTTAAATTTATTACATTTGAATAAAATAGAACTCAATGCAAGACTAGATTATAAATATTAAAGTTACCATAAATTCTCGAAATAGCAGAAATGAAGTTTATTTCGAAAAAAACACTCCTAAAAATAGCATCATTGCGTGAAAAACGCCCATATGTAAACGCACGCCTCATATAATATATCAGCAGATTATAATACAAGTAATAATCGGTATAAAAGTTGACTTTAACTTCGAAATAGTGCCCATTATTTCGGACATTAAACTTGGTTTCTAGAGACCTTTTTCTATTTATCATGTACTGGATCGGCACGGGTCAAGACCCGGATTTGTACGGGTATGGTCCGAGTTGGTACGGATTCGGGGACCGAGGGTAATGATACGTAAATTCACGTGCCACCGCGATAACAAATACAAACATGTGGATTAATGATTAAAACATAAAATACATTAGCAATCAATATAATATAAACAAACCAACTGCATATGAAGTAAAATTTTATAAGGATTCTTTTTTGTTAAGATACCCAGAGCAGCTTTATCATTAAATTATGAGATATTGCATTTTTTTTAAAATAAATCATTTGGGGACTTTGCCTTGAAAATAACCTTACGGTACATGATACCGTAAGGTCATTTTCAAGACAAAGACCCCATTTATTGATCTTTTGCTCTACACGAAACGAACCAACACGAGTGCAACATACACATACGTATCATCTGAACGTGTTGTTCCATATGACCTAATATAACGTGTCATTTTTACTGTGTCATTCCGTAAAGCGTGCCTGTGCGTGCCACACAATCTGTCAACCCGTCCACTTTTCTTATAGGGATCTTTTACATCATGAAAATGATGATACAGTATCATCATCGTGCGAATTGCATCAAATCACTATAAAAAACATTGTTATCAACTATCGTCAAAGTCTATCAGTAAAATTTATTACCAAATCTATAATCCGCCAAACTTCAATTTCAGGCTTGGATGAGATCACCCTCACTTTGCGCGAAGTCATATAATTTGGAATGCATGCACGTTTACCTCAATTGAGGTGCAATTTTCTAGTCATGACATTGATGATTCTTCCAGCCTTGTTTCAACTTTTTATTAGTAATCACTTAATACCTCAAAACCAGCACTGGTCGAATAAAGGCAAATCGGGTCCAATCAGCGTCACGAAATCCCAATACGAACCTGATTTGAAACAGATATTTGGCGCATATAGGAGGCCTTTAAGATACAAATCGGATACATATAGGCGTTCAATACATGGATTCTTTGCCTTGAAAATCACCCTCCGACATTTCTGATCGGGTTAATGCGGACAAAAACAAATCCGTATATTAGTTCACGTTTATATTTGAATTACTTTTTGCTTTATTGATTCGAAACTTTATTCTATAATCTATTGACCTTGAAGACAAAAAGGGTTTACATATAAGTATGAACTAATATACGGTTTTGTTTTCGTCCGAATTAGCACGATCGGAAAGGCAAAAACCCACATATCGAAATGCCGATAGCTCTATTGGTAAATCAATAAAGCTATAAAGCAGAGTTTATCGATTTACCTATGGAGACCGATATGTGTTGAACGCCTATATGAACCCGATTTGTATCTTAAAGGCCTCCTATTTGAATCAAATATCTGTTTCAAAAGATTCATATCAGGATTACATGATGCCGATTGAAACCCTATTTGCCTTCATTCGACCTGTGCAGGTCATAATCATATTTCCTAGTCTCATAGATGTATTTTAAATCTAAAAACAATTGTTAATCTATCGTGAAAAAATATAAGAAAAAAAATATTGCATATCTAGTTAAAAGATTGATAAAGAGAATTTTTGTTGTCATTCAATGTTGCACCTGGCTTTCATCAAAATGTATAACTATTATAATCGCTTAAAATCCAGAATTTCAACGATCTGACATGTATGCATGAAATTTTGGATGCAACGCAATTTACACATGTACAGTACATAGCCATTACTAGATTATATAAGCTAACTTTCTCATGATTAGTAAAATATATACATTTGAATTAATCTCTATAAAAAGTCGATCCGTGTTTTATATTCCATGTTTTTTCCGTAAATTACGGAATTTATAGTGCTCATAGGCGACGTAGTTCATTATTGAGTGATGGAAATTCAAAATGGCAAATGATAGGAATCAATAAACAACACATGACTTATATTTTACCATTAGTAAACTTTCATATTTTATTTCGTTAAATTAAGTATTAAACAATATTAAAATCAGGTAACGAAGTCTCCTGCATGAACATGTTCTAGTTGCCATATAAAATTAGCAACATAATAGTATTAAAGATGAAGCAAACATAAATTGGTGCAAGTCTAGCTACGAAAATAAGAAAAGGTAACATTATATTGGTATACAGTATTCGCATTATCTAAGCACTAGAACACAAGCTGCTTTCTAAGTCGACATATATATGAGTGACGCCAAGGGAAAATGAGACATTGGTTTATCATTTATTATTTAAATTAGTGTTGGGATCCGTTTATCCGGATATCCGTGGATGGTACGGATATTCGGATGTCAAATTTTGCTCACGGATGGTGAATCCGGATAACAAAAAATATTCCGGATGGTCATCCGTATACTATCCTGATGATTATATAGACTTTTTAATTTATCGTAATAAGAATAAAATTATTGGTCAGCGCATTCTAATTGGCTATTAGCCGGATATCCGTAATATTTACGGATATCCGGATGGCCATTTTTGAACAGAATATTTGTCAACGGATATTCGGGTGGATACGGATGTCCTATCCAGATTACTGTTTTTGAGCACAGATGACTATCCGGATATCCGATTTGCCATCCGGATCCCAACACTAATAAAGAGAAACCTTAACCTGTAATCACGTGTGTTAGTTTATTAATTTAAACCATTTAACCTTAACCACTATTTGTTTACGATCGAAGCTAAATTGGTCCAACACCCTATAAGCTCTCCCACCGATCGTAACACCGGCTCATAAGCGTGCAGGCTGAGAGTTGACCCGCCCATCAGCCCAACCGTCAGGCTGGGGCCAGCCTATATCACTAGTCAAAAAATTCGAGCATATAGCATCGTAATCGGAAATTATATAATCAAGTTCATTAAATACTGTAATATTCGTCTTTAATGCTTCAATTTGCATACTCCAATAAGGACCTCATCGCACAGAATGCAGTTGATGAAAGTCAATTGTTATAGGTACAGACTTATTACATCACCAATTAGACGTAGTTTTTAATATATCGATATATGATATAGTCTATATGTAGATTTTAGTGTTCATTATTTGTTGACAGAAAATTTATTGGCTTAGCATTAAACGATTAGTCGATTTATTTTGAAATTCAGACTTTGTCAAAAATTTAATTGCGATCTTGCCATATTTTAGGTTTATTATTTTCTACTTTGGAAATTTTAGGGCGATAAAATTGCTTTTAATAAAATGGAACAACTAATAGGCTGATAATTTGTATATCCGATTTTTCATCATCGGCCAGAAGCTTATTTTGGTAGTAATTTGGCTTTTTAGGTAAGTAGAGAGACTCAGTAAATTTTCAGTTTGAGCCAGAAATCAAAAAAAAAAGCCCCCAATTATCAAGAACTTATAAAATAAATTTATATATTATGTGGTTTTGTCGGTGATCATTAGTAAAATACCCAGATCCGTATTTGTAAAGCAGAAACGAAGTTTCCAATGACCTATAAGAAATTGCAGCACGGAATGATACTGCAATAGATAAAAAGTTTGGATATGGAACCACACAAACCTGCATGTAAATCAATACGAGAAAATGTATGGGAAAGCAATTTACAGCACGTAATTAGGCACAGATTCCATGCAACAGTGCACATACTAATGACAATTTTATGTGTTTTCTCATGCATTGTCTCATGCAAATTTATGTGCAGGTAACACATAATAACATATATCCATACATATATACATAATAACATATTTCTATATATACATTTAAGTTAACTAATTTTTAAATTTTATTAATTAACTAAATTTTATTATTTTATTAACTAAATTTTTGGATGTTCTATAGAATAGGTAGGCAATATAGAATATAAACTCTGCTAATTATTAGTAATCATTAATAGATATTTAGCAGATTTTGTTCACCTATTCTATAGAACATCCATAAAATCAAAAAAAAAACAAAGTAAAACAATAGTATCAAAATGAAAAGTTCAAAAAAAAAATCAAAATCAAAATGATTACTTAGCAATAACTCCAATAGTGCTAACTCCAATTGTAACAATTTCAATAGCAGTAACTCAAAGGATACACTAAAAAATAGAAGCAAAATGCAATAATATACAGAAAGCAAATAAAAAAAATTAAAAAATTAAAAGAAAAAAACAAAGCCATGAAAAACATAGACCAAAAATAATAGTGATTCCAAAAGAGCGATTTCCAAGTGAATAACAATAAAGAATAACTTCAAAAACAATATAAAATATATGAGTTGTAAAAAAAAAATTAAAAGAAAATAAAAAAAATTATAATTATAAACAAAAAAATAATAAAGAAATTAATATTTATTTACTCAGATCAAAAACAAAAATAAATATTTATTCACATCTTGCTTAATTACCTCTCTAATAAACCAAATTCATCTATTATTAATAGTTTAAGTTCATAATTCTGAATTAGAGTCTTGTGATATAGTCTAGAGCTCTATTTGGCTCTAATAACTTAAACTAAATCTTTTTATGCTATCTTTCATGTCTACTACCATTAGGATCCAGATAGAGTTTGGTAGATTTAGTGGTTTAAAGTATTGATTTGGTTTAGTTTAGTCCTTATAGATATCTGTAAGGCCATATTTTGATGTTAGAAGTTGATTTAGCCCCTCACAAAGTACACAAAATTATGATTTTAAGGATTTTAATTATTATAATATTATATACAAAAATTATAATCATTAAGAATTTTAACAATTGTAACAATTATAATATTAATACACAAAATTAAAATCATTAAAAATATTATAATTGTGGTTTGCATAATTTTGTAACCCATATAATTAATTTTTTATAATTAAATAATTGTAATTATAATTGCAATTACTAAAGCAGCCAAATTATCATAAATCTAATCTTGATACAAATTCAGATTTATGATAAATTAGCTGCTTTATCAGTCACAATCACAATTATAATTTTTTAATCATAAAAAAATTAATTATAGGGTTACAAAATTATGCAAACTACAATAATGATTATAGGAGATACCCGAGATATATTAATTAGTTGCAATTATTATATAATTTTTATCCTTATGCCTGGCATGGGCTATAATAGTGTGTCATAGCTACCTTTC
>CAJVPY010001588.1:0-18898 GCA_910591965.1 Dentiscutata erythropus | reverse complement strand
GCGCAAAATCGCGCAATGTGATCTCGCGTGAGGTTGTGAATAAATGCTAGTTTGACCTCGCGCGAGGTACATCTCTAGGTTCTACATATATACAATATTTATGCTTTGCTAAGCCAATCATTTAGTGCCTAATTTTTTAATTTACCGATCTCATGTTTGTGAAACATGGTTTTGCTAAATTTGCTTTTACCACTCAGATTGGATAGATTGGATGTAAACTGGTTATGTATTTATGTGGCTAAGCCTGCGAAAATACCCAGTTTATCATCACATGACTAAAATCATGTGAATTTCAATGAACTTATACAGTTGCCCTTTCTGATTGAATGAAATCGATGAAATAATACTATAACTTAGGTATGTCTTTGAGCGACGATATCTTAGTAACTACCTATCTAAAATCGATGAAATTTTATTTATTTAAACTATATGAATTAATAGAATTATATCAAAAAAATTTAATCGATTTTAGACAGATATTTATCGAGTTATCCTTGTTCAAAGTTTGGAAAACTTAACTAAGGTCTTTGTTTTGATAGTTATCTAAATTTTTTTTGAACAAGGATAGCCCAATAGCTATATATCAAAAATCGATAAAACTTCTTTATTTTTTTCTATTGATTCATAAACTTAATATAAAAAAATTTCATCGATTTTAGATGGATATTTATCAAGTTATCCTTGTTCAAAGTTTGTAAAAACTTAACTGCAGTCTTATTTTAATAGTTATCCAAATTTTCTTTAGCTTTGAATAAGGATAACTCGATAACTAGATATCAAAAATCGGTCATTTTTTTTATTTTATTTTAATGCTATGGATTCTTATAATTGAAATAAAAAAAATGTTATCAGTTTTAACAGGTAAATATCGAATTATTCTCGTTCAAAGTCAAATAAAAATTTGGATGATTATCAAAACAAGGACTGCTACTAAGTTTTTACAAACTTTGAACAAGGATAACTCCAAAAGTATCTAACTAAAAGCAATGAATTTTTTTATTTTAATTTTATGAATCCTTAAAATTAAAATAAAAAAATTTTATCAATTTTTAATATATAGTTATTGAGTTATCATCGTTCAAAGTTCAAATAAAGTTTAACCGACTATCAGATAGCTTTTACAACCTTTAAACAAGGATAACTCGATAAATATCTGTCTAAAATCAGTGAACTTTTTTTATTTTAATACTATGGCTTTCTTTATATAATTTAAATAAAAAATCTCATTGATTTTAGATAGGTAGTTACTCCTCAAAAACATACTTAAGTTATAGTATTATTATGATCGTCGATTTCATTTAATATTAATTAGAAAGGGTCAGTTCATTGAACTTCATATGATCTTCATCACGTGATCATAAACCGGGCACAGATTCTATTTTCGCATTTTATAAATATTATTTAAATTATGTCAAATCAAGCTTTTGAAATTTTTATGAAATTTTGCAGAACCTATGCGTCGAACGCTACCTTACATTAAAGTTTCACTACATATTGTATGATATTTAATTTTATTGTATTAAGGACTGTCTCTTTCAAAGCATTACACTTTCCATTAACCTACTATAAACTACTTCTTTCTTACCTATTGTAACGATTAATTTTTCCTGTGTCTCATCACTCCCGTATTTGTTTAATTCTTTAAGACGTCATTCACCTTCCATAATTGTACCATCATCGTCATGTTAATCTTACCCTAGTAGTATTAAGCATTATTATGTATTCTTGGTAGCTTATTTCATGCCAGAGCGTTTACGCTCATACGCGCTTGCATAAACTTGTGATCATTACGCCTTGGGCAAATATGGAATCTAAAGCGTAAGCGTTGAGATCCTGATGTTGACCATCTGTAAAATTAGAATGTATATAAGAGTGTATCTTCATCCTTAGTTGAGGATAACATTCGCTCTCCTAAAATTCCTTAATAAATAAAGCTCATATACATTCACACTCTTTTTTATTATAAATGCCTAATAAATCATGAATATCCGAATACCATAGTTTATTGCCCAATTCATGTGACCCTTCAACGTCAACCATCGAGTTAAACTCGGCATGACAATACCAAGCTCTCCCTTACGATGGTTACACTACCCATCTCGATCTCGATCTTAAACTCAAAAAGGAAACATCATTGTTCGGCAAAATGTCCTAACTACATACGGAGCAGATTACACAGATAAGAAAAATAAAGAAATAATAAAAAAATTTTACAACAGTATGCAAGTTTGCTCTCCCAACCTAGATGGTAACAACGCATACAGTCAACTCTGGATATAACGAACCTTTTTATAACGAACTCTGGATATAATGAACCCAAATTTTCTAAATTTTAATATTAGTTCGGTATAACAAGAGCTACGGCTATTAAGAAAACGTAGTAATTCTATATAATGAACTTTTTTTTTGGCCAGAACCGAGGGTTCGTTATAGAAAGAGTAGACTGTATACAAATTTTATTTTATGTATAATGCTATTTTGACTACGTAGGTTTTCAAAAATATTTGTATTGACTACTGCATTTTCTCGTGCTTAAAAGAATTACTCCTTCTACAAAGGCAAACAATTAATTCTTCAATAATAAAGTTATTTTCATTTATAGCAATTCTTTTATTCAATAAAAAAAATCCATGATATGTTGTATTATCATAGATTTGTTGTATGACGTATAAATATTCGTTCACGATTTTATACTTTTGCATCTTTCAATGACTTACTATGAGACAAATGTTTAATTATTTAATACAAAGGTATACCATTTATATATAAAAAAAAAAAAAGATAATACGAACTTTGTCCCAAATTATTCAAAGCAAATAAAACAACTTTGCCATTTTGAGTAACTTTGTAAATAATTCTGATTTAAAACCTGGACTATATTTATTTAATGACTTCATAAAATAATATTTACCTTTTCAGATTAGTGAAAACCTCACAAATTAGGGATCGATTTTTAAAAAATATAATTATTAAAAGAATGATTTTAAGAAATTTAAATTTTTTTATATTTTCTCTTATTGATTATTAAAAAGATATCGAATATTTATTTATTCTCGGAAAATTGAAAAATAAGAATAAATTATAAATATCTACCATTAATGTTGATAGTGTTTATATCATCGCAAAGTAGGGGCATTTAAATTACATAAACCTAAGAATTTACTCACCAGAATAATACCTATCAGATTCATCGGTGTCATTTAGATTATCTATAATAGACCATCCAATTACCGGAGTAACAACCGATTCACCATCAGAATCTTTAAGAATTTCTTGATTCGCACCAATAAATCCAGCCATGAATTTCAAATTTAATCCATATAAATTAAAGGGAACATCAACAATGACATCTAATTCTTATTACACCATCAGTTTTTTAAAGGTATTCCTGCTCGATTATAAGGAAAGAAGTTCATTAACCATCCAGAAACAAAAGTACCACCACCAGAACCATGTACTGTACTTCATCAGTCTTTACAATCCTACCCAACTAAATCCAAATAACAGGTTCAAGACGATCTAACCAAAAATCTAATTCTGAATTTAATTTTCTTAAATGAGTAATCTTTTCTTGAAGTTTCATCCAATCTTCAAGGGTTCCTTCGAAAGTAACTTTTGGAATTCCACAAATCAAATAGTAGAAACTAAATACCTAAAATAAACCCTAACGATATCTATCTAATAATACAATATGACTTGCTGTTAAGGCAGTTGGGGTAGTCGTCGAAAAATTAAATTCTAACAAACCCTTTAAATAGATTTTTCGACATGCTATCAGTTACAGTAACAAGTCTATTTACAACTTCAGGCCAATCAACTCCGTAATTATTATGTTGAACGAATCTATCACGAAATTTCTCAGGATTATAATTAATATAATAACTAACACCTTGAGAAATTGCAAGCCAAACATCATCAGGATTTAAATGCTTATGATAATTATAAGCATAAAGAATAGCGGCGGCAAATCCATTTGAACAAGCGTTTTCAATAAAGTTTTTTAGAATCTTTGTATTTAGAGGATAAAGCATATACTTTATGATTCTTAAAACGACTAGCAATTTGATCTTCAATCGAAATGTGAGGTTATAATTTATTGTCAAGAATTTTTTTTGGTTAGAATTTGAGTGCTTCGAGAATTATTTGTTGGATACATCTTTGTAAATAATCTGAATGGATGTTGGTTGACCTAATTTTTTTAAAGCTTAAAATGGTGTCGCAAAGTGAAAACCTGTCATAGGACTTTCAATTGTATTTTGTGTACAGTTAGCCAGGGATGGTAAAATTGGAGGTCATTTGCCTTTTTTTCAAATGACCTAGATCATTTCGGACTAAAATTCATAATAAAATTGGATCATTTGAGGTCATTTGAAGGTCATTTGAAGGTCATTTACCTTCCCTGCAGTTAGCTGTCTA
This sequence comes from Dentiscutata erythropus, assembly GCA_910591965.1. Taxonomy (NCBI): domain Eukaryota; kingdom Fungi; phylum Glomeromycota; class Glomeromycetes; order Diversisporales; family Gigasporaceae; genus Dentiscutata; species Dentiscutata erythropus. The sequence continues at coordinate 14,482 of CAJVPY010001588.1, read as the reverse complement.
TGGAAAATCTATAATAATAATAGAAATTTCATAGATGGCTAACTGTACACAAAATATAATTGAAAGTTCAATGACTTTGGTGGCGGCACTCATATGCAAATACTTGTTACACTAAAACCTGAATCTTATGCATCACGGAATTCAATTTCCATTGACGCAATACTATTTACGTACGTACGTACGTACGTACGTACTGTACGTAGAATTAAAAGCACAGTATCATGTGAAGATGTAAAAAAAATAAACATACAGATACGTACCATTTTTTAAGATACATCACGGGAAATTCTATTCATTCTGATTGGTCAAAATCAGCAATCCAAATATAATTTTTTCGAACTCAATTACTATCTAAAATTGATAAAAATTATTCATTTCATTCTATATATATAACTGTATAACTAAAATAAATTTTTATTAACTCTGAATAAATGTATTCAAAATGTTATCGCTCAATGTTTTTTTTTAAAAAAAGCTGACAACTATCAAAATAAGTTGCGTAAAATTTTTTCCAAACTTTAAGCGACAACCACATATCTTTTTGGATATTGCGGCCATCAAGATATTTTCACTTAAAGCTGGAAATAAATTTAGACGACTGTAAAATCATCAAAACAAGTCGAAAAGTATTTTCCAATTTAAGCGAAGATATCTCAACAATCACCTATCTAAAATAGATACGCTTTTTATTTCAATTCTATAAACTATTTGATTAAATAAAAAAATATATCAATTTTGATATATGGTTGTCAGGACATCTTTACCCAAGTTAAAAATAAACTACCAAAAGTCACGTCAAAATTTTTTTAAACTTCAAGAGAAATTATCAACAGCCACCTGTCTAAAATCGATAAATTTTTTTTATTTCAGTATATAAAGCCGTGATTAAAATAAAAAAAATTTATCAAATTTTGGATATTGGTTGTCAGGTATTTTTAGAAAAAAAACTCGAAATTACAATTAAAACAGGCCGTAGCAAAATTTTCCAAAATTTTGAACGAAGTATCTCAACGGACACCTATCAAAAATCACTAAAATTTTTTTCTTTTTACACGAGGCACTGCCGGCAAGCCACCAGTATGATCTATAAATACATCTGTCACAGATGTCACTCTCTCCCCACAAGCGAAACAACCCATCGTAAAAGTTTTCTCCTCCACCAAATTTTCGAGGAAAAAAAATTTTCTAAATTTGGTACACAATGCGTCAATCATTTGACAGTAGGATCAACCAATTAAATGAACATAAATCGCCGTTTACATATTAATGTATTATATTATAGTGAACGCTTGTAATAATAAACTTACTGTATTATTTTGGATTCTAAATATAGCAAATAAACTTTCAACTCGATTCACTGTGTAAATCAAATATGTATAGTCACATAGGAAAATCGAATACCGTATCCTACCGTAAATAAGCACCACACCCTCTACCCCACTTTTTAAATGTCAGATTAGCGGAAATCGCAATGAAGTCTTTAGCCATATTATTCCCGCTAATCTGATATTTAAAAAAATGGGGTAGAGGGTGTGGTGCTTATTCACGGTAGAATACGGTATATAAATTTTTGTGTAACAATCGCGAAAATCTATATTAAAATACTAAATTTTTTAACAAATTTATTAAAAAGTTTTAAATTAATAAAAAAATCGCTTCATTAGTTTAAAATACGAGTGTCGACAAAAGAAAACCCGACAATTTAAATATAGACTATATTTAAATTGTCGGGTTTTCTTTTGGCGACACTCATACATGTGTTATTGAGTAACTAAGTAAAATTTTAACCAAGCTAATATATGAGTTATGAAGGAAGAGATACAATTTGAAGTTATATAGAAGTCTCTATGACTTCAAATTGTATTTCTTCCGTAACTTACATATTAACTTGGTTAAAAATTTTAATCAGTTACTCAATGACATCTGTATTTTAAACTAATGAAGCAATTTTTTTATTAATCTAAAACTTTGTTAAAAAATTTAGTATTTTACTAAAGATTTTCACAAAAATTTATATATTCGATTAATTAAGTATACAATTTTTTTTATTAATTTACATTTTCTTATAGATTTGAAATACTTGATTTACATAGTGCATTGAACACTCAATCGATCCTTCACTATAACAAGAGTGGCTTATATATGTCATGAGCAGTTAATATTTTGATCAGGTAAATTTTCATAGATTTGGCTAACATATATTTTTTACGTTTTAATTGGTCTAAGTTCTGAGTAAGTTGGCTTTTATATTAATGGGTTTTTTTTAAAATTAATGTTTAAATTTTTTAAAAATAAAAGGTAAACTTCAAGCCTGCTTATATTCGGTAATTCAAATTTGGATTAGTTCGTCAAGCCCGATTCTTAGTAAATTGAGTATAATCGTCGCTTATAATACTTGCTGTCTTTGCCAATGAATTTGCGACGATATAATATCCCCGATATTTACTGTTGTCCTTATTTTCTATTTTTTTTAGGGAGCTACTATTTCCACATGGTTACGCGAAAATTTCTATTTTTAGACAATAATATAAAAACTCATAACCCTAACCTAAAACTAACAAATAAATCTCTAAGCAAACTTGTATAGGAGTTCTAATGGTGGTTAGATCATCAAAATCTGGTGGATCCCAAGATATTTGGGGTTAAAGGCGCGACTACAAATTCACTGTTTTACGACTGATACCTTGTGTAACAGTGAATTTGTAGATTTTTATGTTCGTGACTTTAACCCAAATTTTCTTGGAATCCACTGGGCTGATTTTGATGATCTAACCACTGTTAAAACCAGAAAAATCTCCTCTACAAGTTTACTTAGAGCTAGAAGAAAAATTTACTTGAAAAACTATATAAATAGAAATTTTGTGTAACCATGTTAGAAATAGCAAAATACCATGGTGGAAATAGGCCATCCCTTTTTTTATTCATGACAACTTATAATCATTCATAAATAAAGATATGCTAAATAATGTTCATAGACATTATTCAAGACACATAATTTGAAGTTGTTATTAATTAATTTAGAAAAAAAAATTTTAACAATAAAATTATAGTTATATTTGGCTAAATTAATTATTAGCACTCTTTAAATTACATGTATTAAAACAATACTCATTGGTGTCATTTAATGCAAATGCAGCCTTTACTAAATAAATAAAAGTTAGTCTCTATACAAATTATTCACTGTTTACTGATTTTTTCTTAAATTTTATGTTATGTGTTGATCTTAAAATTAAAGAGGCAGTAATAATGATAGTTATTGCATGGGTAATGTAGTGAATAACCCAGTTACACACATAGATTTATATTTAAATCTTGTGCCTTTGGTGTGGAATATGAACCCATGTGTAACTGGGTTATTCACTACATACCTATGCAATAACTATAAATTATTTCACAGCTTTATATTTTGGTAGTAGTGTATTTTAGACTTTATAAAGAATAGTGTTAATGCATATTAATACATGTTTATCCTATTTATGGCTCAGTATGATGTTTATTGGCATATTTATGCAATGCATATCACTATTTTATATGTCAATTATTTTCTAAAATTAAAATTTTAGAAATTTTAGAAATTTAGTAATATTAAAAAATTTTTTAAAAATGCAAGCTTTAATAAAAAAATCTCATAAGGCTTCAACAAAAAAATATCATATGTTAATAAATAATTTATTTAAATTTTTTTTATATGAAGTTTTATTAAGAAATTTAACTAATTTCTATAATTTCAAATCTGCAATTACTTTTTTTGTAGGCACACTACAAATAATCTTTAGTAAATGCTAAAAACTGATTTATTCATTATTTCAAAGATAAACCTGCTAAAGAATGGTTACCTAAGAGTTATAATGCTTGGATACTCAGATGTACCACAATGCAAAAGAGGTATAGCACATTTTACATTGCTGTAAGTGCTATAGGTCATAACCAACACACTTTTGTGAAACTTAAAAGTGTCACCCAGGAACTTTTGAGCAATAAGGCAAAATATTTATTAAATTTTTTTACAAATGGAATCAAGTTTAGTTAGAAATTTTTTATTTAGCAACAATTTACTTATTAATAAGGAATATTAGCAAAAATCTAAAAAATTTTTGATATACTAGTGGAGTAATTTTTTTGTCTCATAACTGCATAGATCTTTAGTAATTTATATATCAGATTTTTGTAAAACTTTAAGGTGATAGAGATTATTGAGGAAAATTTTGTAAATCTGTACAGAATTTTACTATTTTAATATTTTGCAAATCTGATTTAAAAAATTCTATAATAACTTGCATTTTTAAAACTATCTCAGATCTGAATACAAGTCAGTTTATTAATATTAAAAAAAAATTTTGCTATTTATAATTTTAATATAAATTTTTCTTTAATAAAGATTGGTAAGACTTCAGCATCTGCTAGAGTTTAACAAAAAAAAGATGATAATGAAGCAAAAAGAATAAAGAAGATGACAAAGCCAAAGTGAATGAAAACAATAACAAAGCCAAAGAGTATGAAGATGATGAAGATGATAAAAAAGAGGATAAAGAATCTAGAGATAAGAATAAAAATAAAAAAACCAATGAAGCTGTTGTCTATAAAAAAAGAAAGGTGTCTGGTTCTGAATATAAGTAAAGACACTAAGCATATACAATTTTTATAATTTGTATTTTTTTTTTTTTTTAATGCTTACACTTTTATAGTTGTGAGCTAGGAAGAAGCATTGACATGCCTATTATCTTTAATCAGATATTCTCCAGATGCTTTAGTGTTAAAGTCAACTACTTCTGCAAATAGGAAAGCTCCAAAAGAAGTGTTGACTTGAGAAAGATTTTTGAGAAGATTAATAAATATGCTTTCGACCATACAAAACAGTTTCAAGTTCTTAAATTTTTATATTAGCATCAGTTTTATAAGGAGAGATTGGTGTACACTGCAATTGATATTAATATTAATTTGGTGCTAAATACTGTTATAGGCAATGATTATGAATTTTCAAACTGCTCACCCTACTCTGGAGATCCCAAATATATCTGGTACTAAGAAGAAATTGATTTTAGTAGCTAAAATCAAAAGAATTCATATTCTTAAAGATCTAGGTGAATAGATTTTTTTCAAAATTTTACAAGAAAGTAAAAAAACAAAAACTATAATAAGGCAAGTTTATAGTTATATGCTCAAAAATGCTCTTATATACTCTATACTTGTGATCTATGATTATTTCTAGTTTATATGCAGATCAAATGAAGATCCAAAAGTGATCAATATTACAGATAAATTATCAATACTGTTAGGATCCCCAACAATATTGAAGGTTTGTGCATATTTGGCCATAAAAGCCAAGTCAAAATTGGAATCTGTGAAGACAAGTAAATTGAAAATTTTATTGCTAATTTATTGAACTTTCAATTATTGATTATTTATTCTACTTCAAACTCATCCTTCAGGCTGAAAAAAAAAATGCTTTGATAACTGCAGAGAATATGGCAAAGAATTGCATTTGATTCTCTGATCAATTGCTAGAATATAACTTGTAACCTTGTTATACAGACTGTAACAAATATATACTAAACAATGTTTTTAGATCTTAAATAATAAGTATATATAATTATATAGATTAAATTAGATAGTGCTATACAGAATATTACTGAAAACACCAATGCTATATTTAGAACTTTAGATATACATAACACATTTTTATATAATTATAAGTAGTTTTTAAATTTACAGATACTTATGCTTTAATTTTTATAATTACATATATAGTTTTGTAGATTAAATGAAGTTGTGAAGTATTAAATCATAGCATTACTAATTATCTATAGTTCTGATAAATTAAGATCTTACAAGCATATAATTCAAATGATAAACATTTAAGTTATTAATATGAAAGCAATTAGAAATTTGTTTTTTTTTATCAGGCTTTTAGTTTTTGTATTCATGCTTAAAATTTCATATATTACAAACAAAGGAAGGTACCTACAAGTTGCTGAATTAGATATATATTTTATCTTGTTTGGAATTAATCGTACTACTGAAAATGCATATTTAGTTTGTAAAAATATTGAAATATGTTATTAATGCATCTTTGTTAAGGTCATAACAGATAGAGTTCTGTTAAAAAATATAGATGTATAATTATTTGATTAATTAGTGTTATAGAAAATTTAATATTTACTTTTGAATTAATAAAAATTCTAATACTATAATTGTACTTTAGATATTTTTTTTCTGAACAAAATTATTTCATATTGGCAAAGTGTTACAGACTTTGAATTTATTATATATTTAACTAGTTGAATACTAAGTACAAGTATATAGATTGGTTGATAAATATAAGTTAATAAAGTTAAGATTTAGAATTTAAATTTTTAAAAATATTATTACAGTTTGTAGGTTAATCAGAAGTAAAAAGGCTGAAGTCCCAACATCAAAAATAATAATAGCCAATAATCTCAAAATTATTTAGATATAAAAGTTAAGGTCTTGATTATTCAAAATACTGATGGTTCAAGTTCTTGAAAATAAAGGACTCCTTACTATAAAGATGATAGCAGATGTTGTACCCAGAATTTATATTCAAATAATATATGTTATCATTAAGAGGTATCATAGTAGTAGAATCAGATACTAATTCATTGTTATTAATATGGAAATAGTTATTGATTTTGTAGATTTAACAAAGAAGAGCATTCTCTTGCAGTATATTCTATAATCAACTAATTAATACTTTTTATTAATGTTTCTACTTATATTGTAAAAATTCATTAAAATAATTTTTCTTATTAGCCAGAATATAAATTACAGATTTAAAAAAGGCAGTAATTTTTTTTTTAAATATCGAAATGTAATTTACTATTTATTTAAGACTTTGGCAGAGTATCTAAGAACATGAAACTAAAAATTTTGAGAAAGCTTTACAAATTTTTAAAAAAGATTAATATTGCTTTTTTATTCTTATGATACACAATTTTGGCAAATATAGCTAAAAACATAGAGCCATAATTATAATAAAAAGATTTGTATTAATTGATGTTTTAATCTTGCAATAATTATTTAAATTAAAAAAGCTTCTGGATCTGACAATTTTTTTATAGTTTTTCTAAGTGTTTAAAATTATATCCCAGCAAATTTTTAACTATAATAACTGCTTCAATTATTTCAGTTTAATTGTAATTATTGAGCAACATCACAAATTATTAAAGAAGCTGCATAAAAATAGTCTACAATTGTTCATTTATCAATTAACATCTCACTCAATAGATCATAGTCAAATTATTTTAATTAATTAGAAATCAAATAAATTAACCTGATTTTAGTTTTAACTACTAAAATATAAGATAGTTAATCTGTTTGCAAAGTTTTAATTTTTCGGTTCATATCTCATACAATAAATTTCAAGCAAATTATTTTCAATTTAGCTCAAAAAACTACCAAACTCACATCTTAATTAGTGAGAATAAATAGTAATAATAAATAGTAATAATTTATCAACATACTCTATTTATGTTTATCAATACTAATATAAAAAATTTAGCTATATAAAGTATTCTATTAAGAATCCTGCTATTGCAAAAATTTTGCTATATTACTAAATAGGATATTTTTATTGTAAATTTGTAGAATCTGAAACTTAATTTATTGTTAACTTTAAATAATACTTAGAGCAAAATTTAAGCACTAACTTCAAAAAATTCATTCTGTTTACATGTTTTGCTTAAACATACACAAGTATCTCCTAATATTATTAAATAAAAAGGTAAATATTTAGAAGATTTTTTAATCAGTTTTTTGTACTAAAGATAGGCAACATGCACATATGCATACATGTTTGGCCAAAATATTAATTTCTTAATACTAGCTAGCAAGAATTAATTGTTAAACCAATAAAGATAAATATTAGAAATATATATTGTTTGGCCATGCATCTTTCAATGCATCATTTCTAAACCACACAAATGTGAAGGTAAATGCATGCAGTTCGTATTAAAAGAATGCCTAACATCTTTTAAAAAGAAAGAGACACTAGTCTCTAAACCATGTATAGTGTTCTTAGTTCATTGGTGCATTATTTTTTTAAAAAAATAATGTTTAAAAAATAAAAAAAAATGGACCTTCTATACTATATTGATTCTAAAAATGAAAGTGAGGACATTGCTAGAACCTTCTATAGCTCTTAAATATCTTTCAACTTATTATTCAAGTTTCTTAAACATTTGCTCCAGCCTGGTTTAAACTAGTAAAACACTAGGTATGCTTGAATATTGCTTTACACTAAAAGGTTAGATAAGTTTGAAAATATGCAATCATTAAAAGGCAAAGTTTATCAAAACAAAAAAACAACATATATTTATAAATATGAGTAATCATCAATTTGGACTGCTAGTAATACAATTTAAACCAATTTAAACCAATCTTATTGGTTAGTTAATGCTATTATAATTTGTATTGCCTAACGATCATTTGGAAAAAATAATTTCAGTATTATTATGATAATATTAAAGATAATGCAAAAATAATACTGTATAGTATTACTTTATTTCATCTAGTGCATAAAATCTATTATAAAATTTTTGTGCCTTTGGAGGTGATCTCTATATTGATATTACTTTAATATTAAAATGCTAAATATATCTTTAATAAATAATCATAATTGGTTATTTATTTATCATGCCAATTTTCTCCAAATAAATTGTAACTTCATAAATAAATATTTTCTCTTGAATTACTATTTTTTATAAATATTTAATTGATAACTAGATGCTTAAATTGCTTAAAGGAAGTTAAATTCTGAAATTTTTCTTAATTTCATATTATAATTTATAACAAAACAGGTAAAGATTTGTATTATTGACAATGAAAAATTAGTTGGAGTTTATTTTGTAGCCTATGATTTTTTTAACTAAAAAAATATTTTTATTTTTAATATTAACTATATATTAGCAATAAATAATAGAGTTATTGAATATAAAGTATAACAATCTGTGCTTTTTTTTTGAAAGCATATTTGCATGGGTATATATGAAAACATATACCTATGCAAATAAGTTATTTTTTATAAAAGGCAAAACTAAATAAGAAGGCTAATATTTAAATAAATTTAAAATTTTTATACAGTGGCTACTACCTAAAGCCAACATATTTTATATATAGGTGCCAATTTTTTAGCTGCAGTATAATATAATTCTCAAATAAAAATACAGAAAAACTTAATGCAATTTTAATTTTTACTAATAAAATTTAAAATTTTGTTATGTTTATATATATATATAAACACTGAATTTTTGAATTATATATAAATTTAAATTAACATAACTTTCTAAAAATAAAAGATATTTGAAAATTTTTTTGATAGTTTAATAGTTTAAACAAAAAGCTATTAAATTATCAAAAAAAATTTAAATACTTTCTGTTTTTAAAAAGTTATATCAATTTAAAAATTTTTATAATTAAAAGTTAATGGCTTTAGGTAGTAGCCACTATAGTAGTTTTTAAAATTCTTGTACAGTTAACTATCTATATAACAGATTTTCCGGTCTTATAATTAATTTTTTTGTAAAATCCTTTATATAGCTTTTTACTAATATTTATATAATAGATTTATAATAAATTTTAAAATTAAGTCTGTTATATAGGTGATTTTTATTATAAGTGTCCATTATATAGATAGTTGACTATAGTGGGTGAAGACTCTGTTTGGTCTGTTGGTAATTTTTGTCATGTTATTTTTAAAATCTTCATACTATATTTCAGTCAAAATTTTTTAAAATCTCATTGCTGATGAAAAGCTTTATTTGGTCAGGTTATTTTAAAGTTTTTTATAGTTGGAGAGGCTAAATTGGTCAACCAATTTTTAAAGTTCTCATAACTGGGTAAAGACTATATTCAGTCAGATTATTATAAAAATTTCATAACTGTTAAAGACTGTATTTGATATTTTCATAACTGAAAGCTTTTTAAAGTTTTTGAGCAAGATTTTTTTGCTGTAATAGGTTGTTACCTCGGTCAGATAGTATTTATTAGATAACTATTAGAAAAATTATAATATAATACAATTAAACTTCCCAAAACCAATTCATCAAAAACTGATTAAAAATCAATCTATCAAGTCTGTTTCTACTATATAGTCTAATAGTTTATAATAATTTCAAATCTGATAACCTTCAATAATGATACAAAACCCGTCTATAATGATATGGAAAGCTTATTTATGTTTTCTACACAGATATGCCACCATGGCTATAGTTATTGGTTCTTAAAAAAGTGTAAACCAGACTGTTGCTTTTTTTGTTAGAGGGAATATATATAGCTTTATTGAAGAATTTCTATGCTAAATCTGATTGTAGAATGCATCTAGATTACTAGTATCAGGTGCTGCACCTTTAAGGTAGGCACAATTTAAGGTAACATATAGTAAAAAAGATAGTAGTTAATATGTAATTTAACAAAAGTTGTTCTCAAACAACTCTTTAAATCAGATTTGTTGACGATCAGGAAGCTTCCCAATAATTTCGAATAATCGAAATTAATTGAAATAATCTTCATAACGACTTGCCGAAATTCATTGTGCAAATGCGGATTTTGAATTTTAGCCAATCAGAGTAACTCTATGAATAAAGATTGTCCGCTTTTTAATCAAATTGATTAAATGGGATCCATTTTTTTTAGCTAATCAGATCATTCCATTAACTATAGCGTAAGGTGCTTGAGAACAACCTACCTAAATATAATAAGTATAATAAAATAATTTTTGTATAGTAAAAACAAGGATTTTCAAGTTTTTCTTATCTTGTGTTAATTATTTGAAATGCAAACCACTTTACCGAAAAATCAACAATGCAAGGTTTATTTGCGTCTTGTTAACTAAACATTATTACCATTTATGAACAGCTCTGTAAATAACTTTGCATCTAAAATTTGAACTATGTTAAATGTTAGAATTTTTTAATTATTTAAAGTTCATTATAATGACTTCGTTCATAAAACAATTTTTTTCTATTTATTCATAAGACTCGTGTCAGAGACCAAACTCCAAAAATAATAAAGTTATAAAAGAATAAATTTAAGAAATTGGATTTTATATATTCTCTTATCGGTTATTGGTAAAATATCTGGTATTTATTAATTGAAAAAAAAATAAAATTTTTTTTAATGAATAAAAATTTAAAAATATCAATATCAATATCACAATACTGATAGTGTTTATATCAGCAAATGCGGATGTATTAAAATTATATAGTTTTAAGGATTTACTCAGAGTCATTTGGATTATCAATAATAGACCATCCAATCACGGGAGAAACAACCGATTCACCATTAGAATCTTCAAGAATTTCTTGATTAGCACCAATAAATCCAGCCATCAATTTTACTTTTAATGCATCCAAAAGAAAGGGAACACCAACAATGCCATCGGGAATATTTTGAATTCTTATTACACTATCAGTTTTTAAAGGTCTTCCTGCTCGATTATAAGGAAAGAAGTTCATTAACCATCCAGAGACAAAAGTACCACCACCAGAACCATGTGCTTCATCAATCTTTACAATTCTACCCCAAAAATCATGATCAACTTCACTACGATAAGTAGCAACTAAATTCCAAATAACAGGTTCAAGACGGTCTAACCAAAAATCTAATTCTAAATTTAATTTTCTTAAATGAATAACTTTTTCTTGAAGTTTCGTCCAATCTTCAAGGGTTCCTTCGAGAGTAACTTTTGGAATTCCACAACGAGTATAAACTTCATATTCAAAATAAGCTTTAACGGCATCTAATAATACAATACGACTTACTGTTAAGGAGGTTGTGGTAGTTGTCGAAAAATTACATTCTAATAAATCCATTAAATCAATTTTTTCGACACGACTATCAGTTGCAGTAACAAGTCTATTTACAACTTCAGGCCAATCGCCTTCATAATTATTAGATAGAATATCACCAGCATAAACAGCAATCTTTTCCTTTCCTTCATGTTGAACAAATCTATCACGAAATTTCTCAGGATTTTGATTAATATGATGACTAACACCTTGAGAAATTGTAAGCCAAACATCATCAGGACTTAAACGTAAATGCTTATGATAATTATAAGCATGAAGAATAGCGGCGGCAAATCCATTTGTACAATAAGGTCTTTCAATAACAGTTTTTTTAGAGTCATCGTATGTTGCAGATACTGCATATACTTTATGATTTTTAAAATTATGAGCAATTTGATCCTCAACCGAAATACAATATGAGGATCTAATTTATTGTCAAGTTTGATTTTTTTCGGTTAGAATTTGAGTGCTTCGAGCACTATTTGTTGGATTCATCTTTGAGTAAATAATATGAATGAACGGGGATGATTCTTATAAGTAAATAATAGTTGCACAAAAACCTACATTACGGAATTCAATTCCCAATGTAGTAATACTATACGTGGATCAAATAGCGCCATATCACGTGAAAATGTAAAAATAAAAACATAATTTTACAGTTTTAAAGCATCGACAAAATAACGCCGCGTCTACAGTATTAACATGAGGCTAATACGACAGCGTGAAGCCCTGATGTCATAAAGTGGATTCATCTTCAAAAAAAATGTACTGTATAAAAAGTAGATGCATTTATTTAATAAACAGGAGAACCTCATTTCCATGATAAAGAGTATAGTCATATGATTTTCTCACATTAAATTCACACCATCATTAAGTCGCCCTTATTAAATTACTATGTCCTAACTTGTTGGAGCTACACTGTGCATACATTATGCGTCGCTCTCCCATAGTACATACTGTATTGGTAGATTTATAATAATAAATGGGAATAGAAGACTTTTTACTTCGAAATAATAATGCATTATCTGTTGTTCTAGACTTTACATTAAAGCAATTCCTTATAACAAGATGATTACGTTAACATGCTTGTTTAGACTTAGACCGGTGGTACGCATTTCACCGACAATCACTTCACCGATAGCTTTGTTCAATTTTCTATTACAAAAATAGCTGTCAAAACGAAATAATTCATAATACAGTCCGAACCTCTAAATGCAATTTCTAATGCAAGCTGTTAAAAATCTGATCCCTAAGATTGCAGCTATTTGCATGTAAATATTTAAGCAAGTTAGGGAGATGGCTTATTTCAATTACATAATGTCCGATTTTGATATTTTTAGAGAAATATTTTTCAAATTTGATAACCTTCCAATATTGATGCAAACTCTGTCTATCACGCGTACCAGTTTTGGGAAGTTCACCTGTATTTTTTATATGGCTACACATATTGGTTTAAAAAAGATGTAACTAGTAAATCTAGCTATACGAAGAGTTTTTATATATTCAAGTACTCAATCTGCTTGGATTGCAGAATGCTTCTAGATCAGGTGCCGCATCTTTTCAAGTAGCATTTTGTAAAGCAAAAAAAAGACAGTATATAAGTTAATACGTAATATATAATTAAAGTATAATAAAAATAGTTTATATATAGTAAAAATAAGGATTTGCAAATTTTCTTGTGTTAAATATTTGAAGTGCAAGGCAAACCACTTTATAAAAAAATAAAGCTTTCCCAAATTATTTGCGTCTTGTTCAATAAACATTATAACCATTTATGAGCAGCTCAACAAATAACTTTGTATCTAAAGCTTGAACTATGTTAAATGTTAGAATTTCTTAATTATTTAACGTTCATTATAATGACTTCGTTCATAAAACATTTCTTTTCTAAGATTCTTCATGTGACAGAGATCAAAATTTAAAAATATAAAGAAATTATTAAAAGAATAATAAGAAATTTGGATTTTTATATATTCTCTTATCAATTATTGATAAAAATATCTGATATTTATTAGTTGAAAAAAATAAATAAAAAAATTTTAAAGAATAAAATTAAAAATATAAATATATATCACAATACTGATAGTGTTTATATCATCGCAAAGAGGAAGCATTTAAAATAAATAAAATTTAGAGTCATTTGGATTATCAATAATAGACCATCCAATCACAGGAGAAACAACCGATTCACCAATAAATCCAGCCATGAATATTAATTTTAATTCATCTAAAAGAAATGGAACACCAACAATGCCATCTGGAATAGTTTTAATTGATATTTTATGATCAGTTGTTAAAGGGCTTCCTACTCGATTATAAGGAAAGAAATTCATTAACCATCCAGTGATGTAAGTACCACCTCCAGAACCAAATACTCTATCAATCCTGACAATTCTACCCCAAAAATCATGATCAATCTCACCACGATAAGTAGCAACTAAATTCCAAATAACAGGTTCAAGGCGATCTAACCAAAAGTCTAATTCCAAATTTAATTTTCTTAAATGAATAACTTTTTCTTGAAGTTTAATCCAATCTTCAAGGGTTCCTTCGAGTGTAACTTTTGGAATTCCACACTTAGGTCGCTCTCAAGCGTCAATCTGTGATTAGCAAGTGATCGTAATAGTGCTCAAGCATAATTATATTTACAAAAAACTTTTGCCGAAAATTTGATATGC
>CAJVPY010001587.1:0-18900 GCA_910591965.1 Dentiscutata erythropus | reverse complement strand
GTTTATAGATATTATTACTAGTATCATCGTTGGTGTCATTGTAAGTCATTGTTGTGTTACTGTTAGATTTTTATATATAAATTATGTTTATAAAAAGTGAAAAATAATTTGTTTGTTAGTTAGCTATATTAAATGATATATAATTATATTCAACAAATTTTTTTTTTGAAATATTTATTTTTAAGGGTTTAAGTTTTTTATGCATCTGCATAGTTGTGCACCTTATGATTAACCAATTAAATTTAATCATGAAAATAACAAAAAATTTTATTTTTTTTTAATAATTACACTTATTACATTTATTGTTAATGAAATTATATTATAATAAAATGTGGGTTTCTATTTAACCTTCTAAAACCCATTTATACTTGTTTAATATAAACTCTACTCTAAAACTAACCTCTAATCTTAGCCTGGCTATTACAAAAGAATAGCACAAGACAACTCCAGAAAAACAGGCAAAATGCTTTTTACAAAAACATGAAGAAATGTATAAGACTACTTTTAAAAAAAAAATAAAACCAAAAAACTCATCATGTTCAAATGCAAAAAAAAATAAAAATAAAAACAAGTACAGTTTTTACACAAGATCAAGGAAATTTGTAAGACCATTTATAAAAACACATATAGCTATACAAAAGAATAGTACAAGAAACTCTGAAGAAATGAGAAAAATGCCTTTTATAAAAATACAAAGAAACATACAAAGGCACATAAGACAACTTTCAAAAAAAAATAAAAATGAAAAAACCAATTGCAAAAAAATGAAAATGAAAGCCAGTACTAGTTTTCACACAAAACTGAAGAAATTCATAAAGCTATTTCATAAGAATACAAGAAAATACATATAGCCACATAAGCAAAGAAACATACAAAGACATATAAGACAACTTTTAAAAAAAAAAAATTGAAAAACCCACCATGTCTAATTGCAAAAAAAAATAAAATAAAAGCCAGTACTAGTTTTCACACAAAACTAAAAAAATTCATAAGGCTATTTCATAACACAAAAAATCATATATAGCTATACAAAAGAACAATACAAGACAACTCCGGAAACAGAAAAAACACTTCTACAAGAATGTAAAAAAATATACAAAAACATATAAGACCACTTCTAAAAATCTAACAGTAACACAACAATGACTTACAATGACACCAACGATGATACTAGTAATAATATCTATAAACAACATCAATGACAATACTAATAATATCAACAAAGTTACCAACTATGACACCAAAACTAAAAAGCAGCAAGCTAAAAAGAAAAAAATGAGTAAGCAAAAGCAA
Organism: Dentiscutata erythropus; assembly: GCA_910591965.1. Taxonomy (NCBI): domain Eukaryota; kingdom Fungi; phylum Glomeromycota; class Glomeromycetes; order Diversisporales; family Gigasporaceae; genus Dentiscutata; species Dentiscutata erythropus. Next base: position 17,607 of record CAJVPY010001587.1, on the reverse strand, counting down.
AAGTCAAAACAAAAAAAAAAAACAAAAAAAATAATTATCTTATCTTAGATGATTAATTATTTATATGCATACATATAGGGGTGTATGGCTATATAGATATATAGAAAACATTTTCTCTATTTTTAATAATAAAAAAATTCAAAATCATATTTCTGATATATTATATAGAGTGTTGCTAACTTTCACCCTAAATGATATTATCTAGTTATATAGAAACCAATTAGATCACTAGATCCTTGTAACTAAGACAAAGCAAAGAAAAGAAAAAATTTTAAAAAAACTTTAATAGCTCTAAATTTTATTATAAAAACTATATATTTCAACTTCTAAGCAAAAGTTTTTAGCTTTGAATTATATATATATAAACTCTTCTACTCAAACTCTAATTTTAGCTTAAGCCTAACTCTAATCTTAACTATACATAAATTATCACTATAGGTTATAATCTATTATATAATATGCTCTAGATTTACAATACTATGCATTTTCCTAGTATATATATATAATTATAATAAAAAATATATAAAATTATAATAAACATTGTAGCTATAATATTTCTTAGTCTATATAATAACTTAAAATTAAATTTTGTAAAAATATATAATACAAAAATCAGATTAATACTTTAGTTTATATTTTAGTTTATACTCTAGTTTTATATTTTAATTTTACTTTAGTTTATATCCAGTTTTATATTCTAGTTTATATTTTAGTTTTAAACTCTAGTTTATATACTAATTTATACTTTAGTTTTATACTCTAGTTTATACTCTAGTTTTAGTTTATACTTTGGTTTTATATTCTAGTTTATATTTCAGTACAATACTCTAAAATAATACTTTAGAATACTAATTTTAACCTTAACCTTAACTAATAATAATTTCAATTATTTTTTAAATATTAACCTGCAATATTACAACCTGCTAAATTTAACAAAAATCTTTTGTTAATATCAAATATAGAAAAAAATTAATTACCGTATAACGATAAAATAACACGCAGGGTGTAATTTCAATTTTCGGTCTAAATTTGGGCCAAACTTCGAAATAACGCCCCTGTGCATTATTTCATGGTTATACAGTATTACAAGTATCTCATAAATACAAAATAATTAAACAAAAGAATTTTCTATATAGTATCATTAATAACTTAATATGATACTACATTTCAATTCTCTATTTTAAAGCAAATTTAAGTAAAACTACTATTAGTTAAAGAAAAAATCTTTAAATTAAAAGTTTTAAGAAACTTAAAATATTAAAAATACTAAAATTAAATAAAATTTTCTTTATTTGAAATTTAAACAAAGATTTTTTAACAACTATCCAAATTTGATGAATTTTTTTTTAATTTAATTTTATAGATTTATAGAATTAAAATAAAAAAAATTTCAATTAAATTAAATAGCTAGTTGTTAAAAAATGGGGTCTTTGCCTTGAAAATGACCTTACTGTACATGATACCGTAAGGTCATTTTCAAGGCAAAGACCCAAATATTTGTTACAACTTATTTTTTAGACATTAAAATTTTGAAACTTTTTATAAGTTTTACTCTATAACAAACTTTTTTTGAAAGATCGGTATAAAAACATAGTAAACTACTTTATAAGAAACTTTTTGCAAAATTTATATATATAAACCCGCAGGGTTTATTATATACAGGGTCGACTGTATATACCGTATTACTGCGAAATAACGCGCAGGGGTGAAATTATGAATTCCGGCCTAAATTAAGCTTAATTCGGGCCGAACCTCGAAATAACGCCCATGGTCGTTATTTCGCGGGAATACGGTAAGTATTTATGTTCTTGATTTGTGAACTTGTTTTTAATTCCATTGATTAATAAATGCTCTTTATACTCACCCACTAAATGAATGCGAATGAATTTAAACGTAATGGTAAATAAATATTGGCAGATCTTATATCAATAAATAGTCTTTATACTCACGGGCTAAATTTCATGTATAATAAATATTTATGAGCTTATAATAGTTTACATGCAGATTAATAATATAAAGACTAATAAATAGACTTACTATCTAATAATTAAAATCGGATAATCAATTGTATGAGATATTTCCAATTTTAAAATAAAAATTAGAATGCATTATACTAAAATATGAAAATTAACATATTAAATAAATAACATACTTGTTAATCCATTCCCCAAATTTACCATAATTCTTTTCCACGCCAATTCCATAATAGTAACAAATAGCAGTTTTCCAAATTCCCATGAAATTACCTGCCTCGGCTGATTTCAAATAATATTTAAATGCTTTATGCTTATCAATTTCAACCCCAATTCCTAAGTAGTAACAATAGCCAACTTGATATATTCCCTTAGGATAATTCGCTTCTGCTGATTTTTGATAATGCGTGAATGCTTTGTTTTCATTCTTTTCGACTCTTCGTAACAATAACTGAGCCTGTACGTTCCGTCTGGATCATTCATATCTGCCAATTTTTGAAAATTAGAGAAATTCAGTTTATTAAAATCATCTACTAAGCTTTCTTCTGTCAAGTCTTTATTTGCCATTTTGACGTAAAATTCGTACGTACCGATACGATATATTTATTAGATTTACTGTAGTTGTACAAATAGTTATATATAATATAATAAAATATATAGTTAATAAATTATTATATATTATGTATTTAGCCTATATACGTATAAATAATATTTGGAACTTGTTACCTCTGTGCGAAAAATGGTTTTGCATGCAAACAGTAATGCATGTACACCGTTTATTGTACATACTTACGTACGATTCGAAATGGGCCTGGATCACCGTCAGGTATTCAGTAAAGTAGTAGTACTGTACGGTACTACAAATTTGGACTGACGTACGAAAATTTTAATAGTACGTACGCTCATAACATAGAAAATTTTTTATACTAGTACTTACGAAAATTTTATCTTTAAATTTTTTTTAATGTGTACATTATTTTAAATATGTAAATATATATATAACTATATATATATATATATCGAATATATAGTAATATTGTATTTGTGACATATATTCAATCTACAAACATGCTAAAACGCATTTGCATTATAAAACATATCTATTTCTATGTGTATATATGTAGAAAATAAGTAATTAAGCAAATTCGCAAGTTAGTCTAAATATAATTGCATTTAAGGCAAACCTAAATTTTTTTTAGTTGCCGATTTTGCAATTCAATAGCCTCTGCTTCAGCCAATTCCTTTTTAAGTTTGACTTTTCGCTCTAATAGTGCTATCCTTCTTTCTTATGAAGCTATCAATAAAAATAATAAATTTATCTCTATAATTTTAGATATTTAACTTGTCAATAAGGCTTTTATTTATATTTAATACTGAAGATATTTATTGACTTGTACATATATTTAGGTTTTAAAAAGCCAATTACAGAAATTATAAATAGCAAATAAGCTATTAGCATCTATGTTTAATGCTGAAGATGTTTATTGGCTTGACCTGGCTTGTATATTTAGGTGAAAAGCCAATTACAGAAATTTTATAATTGAAGATCTGAAAACAATGTATGTACATTAGGGTTGTGCCCCAAACCTACTAGTTTGGGATTTGGTAGAAACCCAAATAGTATTTACTAGGTTTTGCAAAATGTGTTTAATTTGCTGTATTGTCAAACATTTCAGCATGTTTTCTACATTATGGCTAAAAAAAATCTTATATGTAAAAACTGGTTTGGGATTTATCCCAAATAAGAAATACAAATCGAGTCAAAAATGATTACATGAACTTTAACAGTTGTACTTGCTGTGATCATAGTATTTAGTATTCTGAGCACCAATTTACTAAAAAGACTCTTCTCTATCAAGCTTTAACTGTTTTGCAGCAAGATTTCTGCTTACAATTCAATTACAAATTAATCAAAAACAGAGAAACTATATAACAACCCAATTTTTTTTCTTTAAATTTCAAAAGAATTTTTATTAAATAGCTTTTTTAAATTTATATACATCTTAACTAGATAAAGTCAACTATAAGTCTAATGCTCATGAACCTTAATGTTACAGAATCAAGCTAAGTGCATTTATTTAGCAATTGTAGTAAAATAATTCAATTATTATATAATCTTGAGAAAATTCGATTTCATCAGGGCATCAAATTGAAAAAATAAGATTATGCATTCTGTTAGTTAACAATATTTAATTATTTGATAATTATCTATTTTTATGACTAGAAAAGACAAACGGCTTTTGATCATATATAGAAATATACTATTAAAAAAAAGAAATTTATATATATAGGTATTATATTAATTAATGATTGTCAGAGTTTTAGATCAAATTAAATTATTAATTGACATAAAAAAATCTATTACAGAATGAATTAAAATTGGATGGTATATTTACATAATGGGTTTTAAGGGCAAGTTAATATTCAAGAGATGTTTATTTTTATTAATTTAAAATCTAGGGTCTTTGTGATACAACACAGCCTCATAATACCGTGTGCAAAATACTTTAAAATATATATATATAATAATATGACATCTAAATAAAGAAATATTACTTAAAATTATGTTTTTGTTTGTTAAAAAGTTGTCAATTTGCCATTTTAATATTGATATTAGATACACATATACATATTGCTATTTGTACTAGCAAATTTGATTAGTTTTTGAGTTTGATACTATCGAACAAAATGAGACTTATATTTGGGTTTTAGCCATGACCCAAATTAAATAGAAATTCTAAATTCCAAACCCAAACTGTGTAGTAATATCATAATGTGCAAAAGGGGTTTGGGGCACAACTCTAATGTATGTACGTATATACATAACTCTTATTAATTTTAATCTTTTATTAATTTAGCCAATAGGATATCAATATACAGAAATATGTGAAACAATCTTAATTGTGCTAATTTACTTAATTGATAAATTACTTCTTATGTTACTTATTAAAATAGATATAATTGCATATTTTAAATTTTAGTTTTATATAGATATAAATGTAGGAGCCAGTGACACACTTACTTATACTTGCTTTTGTTTTTATCTTTTATTAGTTTTATACCCTTTGCAGTTTTATCAGTTTTGTTACCTTTTATCAGTTTCATCACCTTTCGCCAGTTTTATTACCTATCATTATTTCATCATTTGAGAATTAGTTGACGAAAGATAAAACTAAGTTTTGCATTTTGTCAGCATAAAATCTCAAGGTTTCATCTAACAACTATATATAAAATCATATAATTCACTATTCCTAATTATTATGTTAAATGTCTATACTTGGAGTTATTATCTGAAGAATTTAAATCAGATAGCCATCATTCTAGTCTTCCGAGCCAAATGGCTTTGTATCTTTAGAAAAATAGAAACTTTAGTTAACACTATTCTAATAGTACTTTAGCTTTAAAATAGCAAAAACTTCCTCAAGCCTTTGATTATATAAATTTCATTATAGCGATATGACAATATGGCTACATTTTATGCTTTATATGTAATTAATATAACATATCTATGGTGCATAATTAAGTAATTATAATGACTGCTACTGTTAGCCACTATATTACTGAGTACTATTTTGTGAAGAAATAGGTACTTTATATAATAAGATATTAATTTGAATGATACTGAATATATTTATAATGTTAGGTTAGTAAATATAATTGTATAATTTATCAATTAGACTTCAACCATATTTCTGTTCCTGGTTTTAGTACAACTACATTGTGCTGCTACCTTATAGTTAACTGTTTAATATAAAACTGCACTATACAGCAGTTAATCATTAGAAAATATTAGCACCTCCTATAATGCGAATCAATGAATATTCATAAATTCGAATTGATTCGAATTCATATAAATTTATTCAAATTAATTCAAATTCAGCCTATAAAAATTCAAATTTAAAAATTAAATTTGATTTCAATCTTTATGGACTCTAATCTTTTATTATTATTATAATTATTATTAATCAATGTCATCATTATTGTATCAATTATTTAATTTAACATCAGAAAATAAATTTAAACCCCGATTAAGTACATGATTTTGGTGGCAATATTAGGTAGGTAAAGTTTATTTCGGTACTTGAAATTTTGATTGATGTTTGGATAATTTTTTATCGATTCTACGCTCTAGATGATGTATGCAATGTATATCAATAATGCAAGTCTAATATGTGATCCAAAAAAAAAATTTATTCCCCAGCTCTTATTTATACTTCCATACTTTTTTTTCTCACTTATAGTCCAGATCTCAAATTCATGCTGATCTGGAATTTTAAAATTGTTTGATCTGGCCAGACATTAAATCAAGATAAACATAAAGTAGTAACTATTTAAAATTGTATAAGCTGTGACAAAATACTTTTTTTAACATTAAGTTTTTTAAATTATACATATAACTATTTAAAATTCTTTACATTAAGCGCAATACCATTTTTGAATAATTGATTAATTACAATGCTTTTAAACTTGAACTACATATAATATATTTATTTGTAAAAGCAATATTATTGCTATATAGTATTAACTATTTAAATGTAATTACTATTTAAACGTAATATAAACATCACCAGAATTATGAAATTCAAAAATATTTGTAGTTCCATCTTTAGTCTTTACAACATTTTGTGTTTTGTCTTGAAGTGTTTGAAGTGGTGAATGAAATGGCCTGGTCAATTTTAATTGAATTTCTTTTTCCGTCAGTTTTAAAATTTTTTTTAATTTAGATGTTTTTTTGTGTTGAAATCTGCAATTTTTTTTGAGTTAACGTTTGAAATTTCTCACAAGCTAAAATTTGAAGCACTTCATCAGATAAGATTTGAGATTCTTCATTGGTTAAGGCTTAAGATTCTTTATCAATTAAGGCTTGAGATTCATCATTGGTTAAAGCTTGAGATTCTTGAGTTGGAACTTGAATTACATTTATCAATAATGCAGTATTTTTAAGCCATTGGGAACTTTATAAAATTATAAACTATTAGTTGAGCAATAACCAGAAAATTGCATAATCTCATGTTTATTTATATTGAGATCTAACAAAAGCTGTATAGCAGTTCTTCTTCTAGAATGGTTGGTAATTCATTGATCAGTTATATTGATTTTTGAAGCTTGTGCAATATCATTCATTATAGTTGCTAATGTATATCAACCAAGTCCAGTTTTAAGAAACCAGTTTCCATCTTGAATCTCTTTGTAAATTTTTTGTTAACTGTAAATAAAATTTTTCACATGCATCTGATAGACATAAGCTTATATAATTATGAAGATCTTGAACTAGTTTAAATTCATTATTAGGTGAATCTACAAGAATATGAATACAACAGCTAGAAAATTTTCCATATCTATTTCGACTATTAAGCCCACTCAGATTATTTTTTCACATCCAATTGTAAAAATCAAGCTTCCATCCAGTTGAAAATCAAAAGAATTTAATAAAATTCGATAATGATCACCACCACGCAATCCTAATAAGTATGTATTCCAGAAAAATACTTTCCAGGTAAGTCATAATACCAATTGTTCACCTGAATTAAGATATAATAGAATCTGATGAATTTCTTCTTGAGATAATCCTTTTGATTGAACAATTTTACCATATCCTTGATCTTGTAGTTCAATACACTTTCCATTTACAACTTGATATAAAATTAGAAATTGAAATTGATCATTGATGTTGATATTTTTGATTACTGAAGTTTTTAATAAAAAGCATCTAAGAGAAGTATAAGCTGAAACAATTGATTTAACCATATAAGGTTTACCATCTTGGCATTTAATATTAGCAAAAAATTTACATAATTCATGCTTAAGTTGCTCTTTGTTAGTTAAGGTTTGAATATCATACAAAATATTCTTTTTTTTATGATAATTTTGTAAGATTCGAACCCACTTCTGTGTGCAAGCATCAGTGTTTTTAATTTTTAAATTTTTTATATACCATTGAATATTATCTTCTGTTCTATCAACACTTTCATGTTCATTTGATGCATTTGGTATAGTATTAGTTTCTATTAACTCATGAGAAGATATAAAAGTTGACATGACAAAAGTAAAATTGTAAATTTTTTTCAAATTGAATTTCTTTTTAAATGAAATTTATACTATGTGAATTATGTCACTTTATTAAAAAAAAAGTATGGAAGTATAATAAGAACCTGGGAATAAATTAGTTATTATCCACGAAGTGGACATAATATATACATATTGCGGGACACTTGAAGAACAGTTAACTCAGTGATCGACGATTACATGATAAACATATAATGACGTAATTTGTTTACCAGAATTAAAACAAACTGGCCTAACTCTAACCCTAACCCTAACACTAACCTAACCCTAGCTTAGGCTGAACACTTGTCATGTGATGTTGTGATGATCACTGAGTTAACTCTTCTTCAATCTACTCCATATTGAATGCATTCAATACAAATATTTACTTAAACAAGCAGCAAATTTATGACTCAATTATAACAGGTTTATAATAATCGTTAGTTCTATTTATTGATATATAATTTATTAATTAATTTAATTTCAAACACTAACAATAAAATAAAAATAAAAGAAAGAAGGATTCATTATTCGTTTAATATGGGTTAGTGGGAATAATTTGTGCTTGAAAGATTACTTTCAAATTTTTATTTTCTTCTTCGGCCTCACAAAGATTAGATCCAATTACCGGAAATGAGCAAACATCGACATATACATTCCCAAGCTCACCACTATCACAGTGAAAATAAGTATGCAATATACTTAGTAAAAGGGATCGATTTGGATCTCTAAGAGTATAATAAAGTTAAACGAAAGTAAAACAAAAATAAAATAAAATAAATAAATAAATAATAAATAAATAATAGAATAATATAGATTGTATATGTATATGGAATCTTCGCATATGGCTTCGAATCGAAGAAAGAAGGAAAGAATAAGTTGTCGTGTGCACGTGGTGCACATGATCCGGGTAAGATTAATTGGAATTATAAACATTAGATCAAACTGCGATCAATTACGTAATAATCGGTAATGCGGAAAGTTTATCGAGGTAAGATAAGAAGATGCATGATAATTTTAAGGGATCAGTAATAAGATCAATTATGGTAATATAAGAGTTTAACGATCATATGATCGAAGTATGATGTAATAGTTTAGGTCAAAGTAATAATAAAGGATCGAAAACAATGTAATGAAGTTGGTTGGTTCTTTCCTAATAAACAAAAGGGCCCGAATATAAAGAAATACTTATTCTTGTAAACAGAATCCCGAATCGCTTTAGATGATATACATAGTGGCTACCTTCTGAGTTGGGTTTTTCTTTGACGAAAGTCATTGTTTACCCGTAACACCACTATCTACAGATGCATCCATCATTATGGTATTGATATTTGCCTTGTTTTCAAAAAATTTCTAGTCAGCGACGACGGGTTCTTGTACTTTTAATCTAAACAGAAATATATTAACAATTTGCTTAACAATTTCGTCTATCATTTTTTCGTTCTCTACAAAATTTTTTTGATCCTTAAATTTACGATAACGATTCATTAGCTCCGCAACTTCTGTTCCCAAGTTTACAATTAATTGATGCTTCTTATTTTCTTTAATGTTGCTAAATCCTCGATTCCCAAGAACGCTGTAAACTTGTTGCCATAATTTTGTTGTAGTAGCCTTACTTACTTCATTAGTCCCAATTCAATTCTCTGAAACCAAATCTACCAGCTTCAATAACTGATCTGTTGTCTTAACTATTTTGGCTTCCAATCTTTGATCATTATCTTGTTCGTCATCCTTGTTATTCTCTTTAAAATATTCTTTACATTTATCAATGACCGTTTCAATCACATGACGTTCTAATAAACCAGAAATTAAATTTTTATTATTTCGTATATCACCGATTAGGAGACGACCAAATCTTTTTAAGAGTTCCTTTACTTCCGATTCATAAATCTCAACACCTCTTTTAAGGCCACAAAATGTATCTAAACTGTTATGTAAAGTAAGGATATCCTTTGATAGTTGGTCTGCGCTGTCAGTTTCTTGACTTTCTAAGTGAGAACCTGTTGCATGACCTAAGGCCAATTGATATTTTATAGCTTCTTTTTTTAAATCATCATTAGTTTTTTTCAGATTATTTATATGGTCATCTTTAAATTTTATGTTTTTAACAAATCATTCTGGTATTTTTGAGAATTTTTTTGAAGTTTATCATAATTTGTTTTAAGATATTGATACTCAGATTGAAGATTTTGATGGTCTTGAAGCTGATTGGAATTGGACCAAAATAAATTTGGCCATCCATGATCATTATTTTCTGATTCTATCGCATCATTTACGTTATTAGGAACGAGAATGGCTTTTAGGTGACCGTTTGTCAGGTAAGTATGATCTTGGTGTCTTTGAATATATGCATTATAAACATCTTTTCTAGTAATTACATAATCATTTTCACAGTCGAGACAGTTTGCTTTATTAATTTGCACATTCACAGAATTTTGCTTTTCTTGTATAAGCTGTTGGTGTTGGTTTATGAATTGTTCTTGGTCTGATAGAATTTTATTGAAAGCTTGTAAAAGGTTTATGGGATTTTGTTGTTGTTGCGTAGTTTGTTGATGAGTTAAAACAACATGTAGTTGGTTTGATGATTGCTGAATGACTTGTAAGAATGATTCTTGACTTATCAAAAAATCTTTCTGCTGTTCTAAAGGTTCTTGTAATTGTTGTAGTTATTGTATTTGTTTTGTAAATAGTTGGTTCTAATCTAAAGGTTGTTGACCTTGTAGTATAAGTTGTTGTTGTAAAGGAAGCTGTTCTTGCCATTGCGAAGGTTGTTTTTTAAATAAATTTTGTTGGTTTAATAAGAATTGTTGCTGTGTCTGCGTGGAAGTTTGCAAATCTTCTAAAAACTTTAAAAATTGCAGATCATCTTCGTTAAATTTTTTATATTCTTTAACTTCTCATTATTTTCGAGTTGCTGTTTAAATGTTACTTGATTTTTTAAGATAATTTCATGATTATAAACATATAGATTGGATTGATTTTCTTCGACTTCCATTTTATTACCGTATAGTCGCGAAATAACACGCAGGGGTGTAATTTCGAATTTCGGCCTAAATTAAGCTTAATTCAGGCCGAGGTTCAAAATAACGCCCATGTGCATTATTTCATGACTATACGGTATATTTTTAAAAAAACAAATTAAAGCACATAAAATGTGTCGGAACTTTGATCCAAACTTAAAATCCCACATCCAAATTAGAAAATCAAATGGTACTTTGCATTAAATTCAATATAGGACAGTGTCTCATATCCACCGATTTGGTTTAACCCCAAAATTAGCCAATCATAATTGAGAATTATTTGTCGTTAAAATTTATTACAAGGTGAGTTTTTACAAAAACGGTCTTTTAAACTTACTTTGAAGCCATAATTAAGTGTGTAGAATATTGCAATATCTACATGCTTAATTATTAGCTAACAGTAGGTTAAAAAGGCTGTTTTCCTGAAAAATTACTTCCGAATTCGCCCTTACCCATTATACAACCGATCGTTCGAATGGCAAACCGATCGTTCACTACCCGAATATACCCGAACGCTTCAACAACTAGTGTTAGTGCTTTCTTTTACGCTTAGTGTAGTTGTTTTTTTAGTATTTATTGCTTGTTTATCTCATATAAAGGCTAAAAAATTGGGTTTATTGAATATTTTGTTTGTTATCTTTACGTTACTTAATAGCAAAAGGTTGTGTAACCATTTATCAAAAAAAGACCCCTAAAAATCAAATCGGTGGATATCAGTTCCAGCAATAAAGGCACGAAATAAATACGTAACCAAGAACTATAATTATTGTCGCGGATTATGGTAAAATTGGATCATCGTGAAATCTAGTGCTTTAATATAAAAATATAAGCCCTCATAACACTAACAAACCTACTTATACTCTTTTATTATAAACCTTAACACTAAATACTAGTCCAGATTCAAAAAAAGCCTAAAAAAATATATGATCCGGATTTCACGATCATCTGCAACAATTGTTAATAAAGGTTATTAAAGTACTAATGTGCAGTATTCAGAATTTGATATTCCATTTCTAAATTAGGAAAATCAAATAATTCTATCACTATGCATTAAATTAATATAGAACAGTGTCTCACAATTCCAACAATAAAGGCACATGCGTATATAACTAAGAACTTTAATCATTAATAATAAAGGTTATTAAAATACTAACACACAGTATTCGGAGTTTTGATATCCCATTTCTAAATTAGGAAAATTAATAAAGGTTATTAAAATACAAATATACAGTTTTTGGAGTTTTGATATCCTATTTTTAAATTAGGAAAATTAATAAAGGTTGTTATTAAGGGTGTTCTCAGGCACCTTAATTAACCTGTCAGGAACGGGTCTGAGGGTAAATTTTTTTAGTAAAAAAATAGGTTAACGAATCAATTGTATTAATTATTCCAATAGGGTGATTCAAACCTAATGCTCATAGTTTCCGATTTCAAATTAAATTAGTGACGTAATTATTTTGAAATCGTGATTCGTAAATTTTATTTATTTTGATTTGTAAATTAATCATAATACTTGATCAATACACAATCATAAATTTATCATATTGTGAAGATATATGAGCATAGTTCAATTATATTATTACCCATACTATTGGTTCTCAAAAAATAGTCTAATTAATAACGCCATAATGGTTGTGCACTATCTCAATTAATTGCTATCATATCGAGTGTGCTACTTGAGAACACCCCAAAATACTAATATGCAGTAATATTAAATTAGGAAAATTAATAAAGGTTAATAAAATACTAATATACAGTATTCGGAGTTTTGATATCTCATTTCTAAATTAAGAAAATCAAATGATACTATGCATTAATTTTAATATGACAGTGTCTCACAGTTCCAACAAAGAATTAAGTTTAATTAATAACCATTAATAAAGGTTATTCATATATAGGCTAGATGGATACAGGCACACAAAATGTACAACACTGATCAATATTTAAATATATTCGTAAAGCTTTGCTCTAATTTTAACATATACGCTTGTTCCTTCACTCCTGATTTTTTTTTTTTTTTGGCATGGAGATTCATTATTTTCAAGCTTCTATTTATACAATAGAATATGAACAACCCGATATAGAGGATTTACGCATAGTGGTTGGCGTAGGTATGTATAGTGAGTGACTATAAATAGAAAAGAACTTCAAACTTTTTCGTTTTTAAATTAAAATAATCTCAAAATTCATCGGGACAAAAATTATAAAGATCTTTTTTTTTGCACGCATTTATTTAATTATTTACTAATAAAATATTTTCTAATATAATCTGTTAAATTTAAAAGATTTCGGTACTACATATTCTGGTTGGTAAACATTTAAATATTACATGCAATTTTAAACCTTTACTAACTACATACTTTCGTTAGGCTTTGCTTACGATTATATTCAAGATAATAAAGCAAAAATTAAAGTTTTAGTAAATGAAGATTGGGGAAATTTCAAAAGCCCTAGTAAAACTAATACAGTATTACAATATGACAAATCTTATAGAGAAGTTGTTAATTGGGAAGCTGGTACATTAAGTTTGGAACCTTCAAGAAGAAAAAAATTAAATTTACCAAAACCGGTAAAATACTTTAAATTCTACTTGGGAGATGCCTCAAAAAGCAAAAGACCAAAATTACTGCCTAGTATTACTTTTGAAAAAGCGATAACTGATTATCTCCACGAAATAGGTAACATATATTTTTTTTATTTAATGATAAATATTGTTATATTATTAAAATTAACTTTTTTATAGGAAAGGTATGATGGTAGTAGATTCCTATTATACATTATGATTTAATTTAATTATTATTTTATTACGGTAAACCATAAAACAGGAGATAGACAAACATTGGCCTGGAATAGATTTTTATAGAAATGTGTGACTTGTCTTTACTGTACCGGCTGGTAATTTATCATAATTTTAAGTATATACACACCTATATACGTACCTATATGCGAATACTAATTCATTTTTAGAATTCAATGAAAATTCAAAAACAATTATGAGAAGATGTATATACAATGCTGGCTTGATCCAAAATATCGGCACATTAAATCTTCAATTCACTACTGAACGTAAGGAAAAAATTTAACACGCATATTATGTGAAATTTGTCTAATTGAATACTTTAAATTTTAGCAGAAGCTGCTTCAATTCATTGCATGAATAAATTAAAAGAACTAAATTTAACTACAGGATGTATGTATCAGATTTTTTTATTTTTTATTTTTTTTAGTTATCTTAATTACGTTATGAATAACATCCTGCAATCAACTTAGCAACATACTTAGTTGTTGATTGTGGAGGAGGAACCATGGATTTAACAGTTAGAAAACTATTGTCAAATAATCGAATTGCGGAAACAACCGAGCGCACAGGTGATTTTTGTGGTGGTACTTATGTAGACGGCGAATTTCTAAAAGTTTTAGAGGAAAGAGTAGGTAAATCTGCAATGAAAATGCTAAAGGAGAAGAACTATAATCAGGTTAATTATTTGATATACAAATATTTTTGCCCTGAAATTAAAATCTCATTCTCCGGTAAAAGGTCCGAGTTCAAAGACATTGAACTGGACATTGAGAAAAAATGCCCAGCGCTTAAGCAATACATCACTGGATCAGAAAGATCTAGATTGGAAGAAGAGGAATAGATTATTGATTTTGACTTTGATACTGTAAAATTCTTTTTCGATCCAGACATTGCAAAAATTTTAAGGTTAATTAGAGAACAATTGTCAAAGTGTTCAAATTGTTCAGTACTATTTTTAGTGAGAGGTTTTGGTGAGTCGAAGTATTTACAATCTAGAATTAAAGAAAGATTTGAAAATCAAGTGATAGTAGCAGGTACGTTTATTACAGTAATACTCGTCTCCTTTTTTTTTAAAAAAAAAAAAAAAAGTATAAATTAAGAATTAAAAATTATACAAATTTTCTTTTATAAAGTTCCACCTAATCCTGCTACAGCAGTTGTGTCGGATGCATGTGAATATGAACTTGATATGAAGATTGTGATTACGAGAGTATTAAAATGGTCATATGGGGTTCTAATTTCTTCTCTTTGGGTAATTAAACCATTTAAAACTATTATGCTATTCATTAATCCTTTAGTACAATTTTTTTAAAAAAATTTATTAATATTAGAAAACTGGAGATCCACCATCACACAAGAGATCTAATGGCCGAATACAAAAGTTTAATTTATTAGCTAGAAAAGGGACAGAAGTGGATGTTAATGAAGAATTTTCTGATAGTTTGGTGCCAGTTTATCCGGATCAAACTTCTATATTGTTTCAATTTTTTTATACCACAGAATATAATGCAACGTATTGTAATGAACCTGGAATGAAAAAATTGGGTAGTTTTGAGGTTAAAGGTCTGCCTACTGAAAAATCAGGATTGGATCATTCAGTATTGATAACATTACGTTTTGCATCTATGGAAAATACTGTTGCAACAGCAAAGAGTAAACATAGTGGTGAAGTTTATTGTACAGTATTTACTAACAACGAATGATATATTATTTTATATTGATTCTACATTTATTATCATCGTAATATTATATGGTATTTATAAAACAATATATTTTATTTTGGCAGATTTTTATTAATGAATGAATTAGGAATATCAATATGTATCTTCTAAAATATAAATAAATAACATATAAATATCTTGAGAAGCCTGTCTACAAAGTGACAGTGTGATCATTATTGCGAGATCAGATGACTATAGCCGATTAGCTATCTCGTGATCAATTATCATCCAAATTGGATTACTGGATCACAGGATAACTAACCGGCTAAGCCGAAAATAATAATAATAGCTATTGAACCCAGATAATGCCTATTAAAAATTTATTTGGACATACTGTAAACCTGTAACTTTAATGGCTTTGAGCTTTACTCATGACAAGCCACATTTTTTATTTGACTAAATGAAGAAGATTTTCGTAAAAAAATTTTATGTATTGCTTTATCATTGAACCTAGGTGCCGCTCAAAAAATGAGCTAAGAACGACAGGCCAATTTTACCATAACATGGGCTTACTTTTTTGTAATTATATCCCTTTGACTTCAATTTCGTACAAAAGAATATTTAATTTCGTACAAAGTGACATTCAATTTCGTACAAAGTGACATTCAATTTCGTACAAAGTGACATTCAATTTCATACAAATTGACATTTAAATTTGTACAAAGTGACATTTCAATTTATACAAAATGATAATTAAAATAAGTTTTATTAAATCAGGATATCTCGTGATCTAGTAAACCAACTTAGATGAGTTTAGTACCATCCGAAGCCTCTCGATGAGACTATTCAAATGGTACCAAAATCATCTAAATTGGATTACTAGATCATGAGATATCACGATTTAATCAAACTTATTTTAATTTTTATTTTGTACAGATTTAAATATCACTTTGTACGAAATTAAATGTCCTTTTGTACGAAATTGAATGTTATTTTGTATAAATCAAATGCCACTTTGTACAAATTTAAATATCCTTTTGTACAAAATTTATATCAAAAAGGATTATAAAATTTTGAAGATCTATGGTCGTTAGCCAATCAAAATCGAGGATCTGTCATGCATTTTTTATGCGTGTTGTGAGGGCTAAATCGACACCTAATGTCGATTACGGAAATCTACTAAGGCTAAACTAAACTAAATTAATACTCTACGGCACAATAAACTACCAAACTCTATCTGAACCCTAAATGTGGAAGGCACGAAAAAGGGCGTAAAAAGACTTGGTCCGAGTTATTAGGGCCAAATAGAGCTCTAGACTAAGTCACGAAGCTCTAATTCGGGATCACGGGTTATGAGATAGTTTATAATTGGGAAATTGAGAAAACAAATGTATGAATTATATGCGATGACTTGTGTTAATTAAAAGCTCAATATGTGAGATGTGTCTTTATTCAAAGCAAACTCTTGGTCCTTATATACATTTTACAGCTATATCTAATTCGCTACTTCTATCTAATATATATAACCTATCTAACTTATCTAACAGATAGAAAATATCTAACATGTCTAACGTATATAATAAATATAACCTATGTAACGTATCTAACATATCTAACATATTCAACAGATATAACATATCCAACATATCAAACAGATCTGACAGATCTGACAGATCTGACATATCCGGCAGATCTGACAGATCTGTTAGATCTTTTAGATCTTTTCCGACCCACCTTGATCTATTGCAGAAAAAAATCATTTTGTGCCACAATTCACCCTTTTACAGCATTCTGTATTCTGAACTTGAAATGTAAAAACATATGTCATGTGAAGAAAATAAAAAAAATAAGAATTTAAACTAGATTAAAAAATTCCAAATAGCTTTAAATTAAGAGTATAAAAAAGAGGACCTCGAAAAATATATATATTACTAACTTTTTTATAAGATCAGTATTCAACTTTTATTTTTTTATTATTTTTTTTTTTTAAGCAATTTTGTCTTTATTTATCAGAACTACTATTCTAATGACCGTACAATGTACTTACATTTTTATAGTATAATGTTCTAGTCTAATAAAAACTCACCAAGCAAAATGCCCAATGCGAC
>CAJVPY010001586.1:0-18900 GCA_910591965.1 Dentiscutata erythropus | reverse complement strand
TGAGTATTTTAATTAAAATTAAAATTCTGAAAAGCTGGCTTTAAGTTTTTAACTTTCAATTACAATAAAATATCTATGAATTAAAAATTCATTTGAAATTCTGACTTTTTTTAATTGGATCAATATAAATATTATTTATAAAAATAAACCATGATAAAAATCTATCAAAAATCTAATTCCAACAAGAATAGCGTAACATAAATTTCTAACTTATCAAAAATGAATCTAACTCTTATTTCAGATTCTGTCTCTGTTACTGAACATCCTGATTATATACTTTTTATGTAACTAAATATTCGAGATTCCTCCAATTAATATCTACTATATGCTTGCTATACAAGATCTCGTACTTCTCTCTTCACCTTCAGGTTTCTATTATAATTATTAATCTAATACCTTCTGCATAACGATAACTTGTCCAGGATTAAAAAAGTAGTCATGTAACTGATGATCGTGTATCACATATAGATGAAACCTATAGATTTGACATTGATGGAAGAAAAAACTGGTTTCAACTTTTATAATCTAGTAAGTAAAACTGAAAGAATTGTCGAAACTATTGAAGAGGTTTGAGCTTTGTGTACTTTTTTACTTGATAGTTGTTTACAATTTCTTTTAAAGTATATTGTTGCATTAATCAAGGAACGAATTGATCATTCATAGTACACTCAAATAATTTTAGAATAGTCAATTACAAACTTAGTCAACGTGCTTTCCATGTAATAATTCTTAAAAATTAAAAATTCAATACAATATTTCAAATTATTAAATTCGACAATTGAGTTTTGCCTGTTTTTAACCCTTGTAATCCATCATTAATAGTTTGAGATTTTGCCAACATGTATAACTGTATGAGGAAACTGCATGGAATAAGAAATCTCATAAAAAATATCATTTCGGGTGTAGATAACGATTCAAAATATTCAATATATTTATTTGTTTGTCATTGAAAAAATCCATTAATCAAAATTTTTGGTGATTCAAAAATACAATAATGATTCTGATAAAATAAATAAGTACAATACAATTAATGACTATAAAAATCTTTTTATCATAAACTTAATGGTGAAAATGAAAATTTTCAAGGCTAAAGAATTCTTTGATAGGAATTCTATAAGTTGTATTGTAAGTATTGTTAAACATTACTGTATTAGATTTTATCAATAATGGTTGAATTTGTTTGAATTTATCATAAGTTTTTATCCTAGAAAATCAATTGAAATATGAAAAGGATACAATGCATAATACAATAATAAAAACCGGATTTTCAAACAAATAATAATGAATAAAATCGTGATTTAGCAAAACAACAATTCTAATAAAAAAATGAATTTAAAATTAATAAAATTTATTAAAATAACCTTTTTAAATAAATCACATGATAATGTGCTAACACATTAACCCATAGCAGATTCTCGATTTTGATTGCCGATCAAAGAATTGGCTGGAATTACTCAAAATTTATTGTTATTAATAAATCAGCTGCCTATTAAGTGAAAATTTCATGGGTGAATTTTACCATAGTGCGTGCCAAAACCGCTAGCCAATCAAAATTGAGCACTGTTGACAAGTGTTATGATCTTTATGGTAGTTCATTTGATTAAAGTGTTATCGAAGAATAATTAAATCAATATAAATTCTTTTTCATTTGTCAAAAATAAAAATAACAAGTCTATCAATCTTAGATTATATACGGATCGTGTTTTGTGCCTCTTCCATTCATTTGTGAAGGTTTTATAACTTTGGAAATCGCCTTAGTAGAATGCTCGAGTGCAACTTCATATCTCATTTTCTTCAAAATTAGAAAGTAAACACACAAATTGGCTTTCATGACCTTGAAGCACATATGTTATTGATATTGTAATTGAAAGCTCGTGATATTGTTAAGATACTTTAATAAAAAGAGTACTGTATCAGATCAGTATTTAAGTAGATGCTACTAATGCTTTTTTTTTTTAGAATTTATTTTACTAAAATCTAAAAAAGAGAGAGTAGCATCAAAGTTAGAATTTGAAAAGTCCAAAGAAGTTAATTTTAATAAAAAATATCTGATTTAAATACTTTTAAAATCAATTCTTTTAATTGATTATGTACAGATCTTTTTTGGAGCCCATTCTCTCCAGAATTCTTACAATTTTTGTATGATTAACCTTCTTACTAGCCTTTCTTTTTTGAACCTTACTATTTGCTTTTATCACTTTAGTTCAACTGCAGCACAAGTAAGTTCTAGTGTTATCGATGGAAATTCTAATACTACGATTGATTCTAGAGTCTTACATTTAAGTTATAGAACTTCTATAGTGTTGTTCGTAATATATATACTTTATTTATATTTTCAGGTATTATAAAATATTTTATTATCATTTAATTATTATCTACATTGCGCGTCTTTATAGTTTATTTCTTTTTATAAAATAGTTAAAAACTCATAATAATCTATTTATTAATAAAGAAAATGAAGAACCACAAATAAGCAAGAAAATGGCATTATTTTTGCTAATTATAGTAACAGTGATAATTGGATTTTCTGCTAAATTTTATGTTAGTTCAATTGAAGAAGTTGATTTAAGTAAAACTTTCATTGGTTTGATTTTGTTACCTATTATCAGAAATGGGGCTGAGATATTTAATTTCTAACCATCTTGATAATAATACTTTTTAAATATTATAAAACTTTAATATTGTTAATAGCACGCTACTTCTGTTAGTGTTGCAATGAAAGATAAAATGGAATTTGCTATTTGCATTACAGTTGGCAGCTTAATAGTAAGTTAATTAGGATTGGAACTGTTATTATAGTGCTGAACTGAATTAATCTTAAAAAAATCTTTTACTCTTTCTGATAAAATTATAGCAAATCATGTTATTTGTTATTCCTCTATTAGTAATATTGGGATGGAATATTGGTCAACCAATATCATTGAACTTTGAGATATTTAAAACTGTATATTTATTAATTTCAGTTTTACTCTCAAATTACTTGGTACAGGTATGTTTATTTTTAATGTTTAATATGGTAAGTTTTTATAATAAAAAAATCTATCATAACTATTATTGCATATTTTATTTGCCTCTCAATTATAGAGTAAGTATTGTTAAACCTTATTTTTTAATTCTTTAATTCATATTATATAATCCAAACTTACTTTTTCAGATGAAAAATCAAATTGGTTAGAGGGTGCATTGCTTATAGCAACCTTTGCTTTAATGGCATTTGCATTTTTTTTTTATTCTGATTAGTGATGAAATCTGTAAACTATTAATATAAATTGCACTCCAAAACTGAATACTGTATAATATTTTAGTTTTTTTAAAATCTTTGCAATGATCAACTTAGTCCTGAGAGAGGAAAAGCGTTAGCAGATACTCTTTGCAAAAATACCACTTTGACTTCATTAAATCTTTGCAATAATTGACTTGGACCTAAAGGTGAAAAAGCATTAGCGGATTCTTTTAAACAAGATAACACTTTAACTCTTCTTTAAACAATTTTGTATAAATAGTATTTAGCTTCTTTAAATTTTAATTGTAAGCAAGTGAGCATTAATAACAAAGGTTTAATTTTATTAATAAATATAAAAGACAAATTTTTAACATAGTTTTATTGAATAATAGAATAAAAAATAAAAAAAATTTTAGTCCAGTAGTTGTTTTATAAAAAAATATAATTTTGTCTTTGTTTTTCTAAGATCATTTTTTTAAAACTTTATATGAATAATTCAAGCAAAATTCTGAACAAAATTATATATAATTAAAGTATAATTTTAGCTCCAAAAGAATTAAATTATTAATTCTGGGTAAACTTATTCAAAATCCAGAAATAATATAATACCAACTAAATTGGCCAAAATTATTTTATTTGAAATACTCTATTGATTATATTCAAAATATTTTAAACCAACTAATGCTGGCAGAAAGACCCAGCATATAGGGGAATTTTCCCTATACATGATAATCTTGCTTATTGAATTTACAACAAACTTTAAGATTATAAGGAAAATTTTTTGTTAGTGCGTAAAAGTCAGTTGTTATATAAAATTTTGAGTTATAAACAATTTTAAAAACAGACAAATTTTTTACATTATTCCTGATTGTGTTACATTAATATCATATTAAATGAATTATTATTTTTATCACTAATATTATTTGACTTACGTTTTAAATACTTTCTGATAATTTCATGATCCAACATAATTAAACAGGTGAGTATATAACATATAATTAGGTTTAGTGTACTACCTTATTTGGATTCAAGACACCAAGAGTATCTATTATTCCCAGTATATCAAATACCACAGCCAATAGAATTCTTAATATAAACCAGAATAGCACCCCTTTTAGTCCATTGGTTGATTTGTCAGAAAGAGATACTGCACTGTTAACTTTTTTGCCTTTATACAATATATGAAATACTACTATAAAGGTTATATGTAGTTCAATTGTGAAATCTGTGTTTATAAACCCTAGTACCAACGTTTTGTTATTATAATACCCAGAATCACAGATACTCTGAAGATTGGTGTTGGATTGTCATAGTCCTAAAAAAATAATATATAAGAATTAGAATCCAATTCTTACAGTTAGTAATATGATATAAATGAATTTATCAAGCATGATATTCTTCAATAGATACAGTCTCTACAATAAGAAAGGGAAAGTGACGTGTGATAAATGAAGTTAGTAATTGCATTCGCATATTCTAAGACATTGCAATTCGGATTGGTTAAGATTATGTATAGAAAGTTTATTATAAATTTCAACATGCCGCTAAGGTTAAAGCTAAATTTTAAATAATAAATTTTCAGATTGACTTCTTTTGGTTCAAGGCTCTGTAATAGGGTTATTGTGGTATTATGACAGAAGAGTGAAGCTCTAAATCCAGTAATAAATAATAAATAGAGTAGCTTATCCTTCATCTTTATTTCTAATAGAAGCAAATCAAAACAATTGAGAGGGCTATTTAAGTTAATTTTTTATAGGATTTCGATTTTGCTTTCCATGTATTTTATTATTCGCATGCCCTAAATTTAATTAGATTGGTGGTTTTTTTAATACCTTTTTACAATTAAAAAAAAATAAAAAAATTTATACATATTCACACCTTTTTTCTTTTCAGTTTCAATACATTAGTAAAATAATTTATGAATTAAAATTTCATCAAGTATAAAATATGAAATAGTATAACAGACAAATAGGGGACCCTCACAGCAAAAGGTGATGGGCCAAAAAATTAGAAAATTTATTCTTATGCTAATGTTATTCTATTCAATTTAATTCTTCAAGAAATTAAATTTTTTCTTAAAAAAAAAAATTTTTTTGGCCCATCCTCTCTTGCTGTGGGGGTTCTCATTTATAGAATTAAAATAAAAGAAAACTTATTGCCAATACAATACTCTGCATTAGAAATAACATTAACATTTCAATCATGTTCCCTTAATATCTTCTTAATGCATTTGTATAAACTTAGCTATTCAAAACTTTAAAAGGAAAATTACATTAAGTTATATAATTGAATGAATAGTTTTCGCAATTATAAATTAATATATAATATGTGCTTAGCAAAGATTTTTTTCTTTTTCAAAAATAGGAGCAAAAACAAAACTTATTAAGAAAAACATTTTCCCTTACATTTAGTTACACCATAAAATTGAATAATATTTTGATAAAAGCCAGCTTTTTGCAAGTTTTCAAAAAAAAATAAATTTTTTATACTTGAGAATGAATTTGGGTCAAAATCACGATTAGCATTATAGCTAATGCCAGCTAACTTGTGTATTATGTTCTTTAGAAATCTGTTTGATACCTCTGAACAATTTGAGGATTATTGTTAGCGTATAGATACTTATGAATGACCGTAAGATTATATTTTTTCTATTTGCACTTATATATTTTCTAGTTTGCAAATAAATGAATTTTCCATCATTTATTTAAAAAAGAGGTTAGAAAAAATTTAATATTTATGCAATTAAAATAGAATAGTAGTAAAAAAAAATTCGGTAGCTGAATCTCGTTTATACTGTATATGGAATTTATCAGTAGAATAGGACTATTGTCGATGAAACCACTGGTTTTCACTAACCTAATATAAAAAAAAAATCTACCCAAAATTTTCAGTACCAATGCATAATCTAACGCACTCTGAAAATATTTTTATAAATTGTATTTTCAAAAATGCTACATGTTATGTTTTTCTTACAGAAATAATATGCAAGTTTATTTTTAAACATGTTTATTTTACTGCCGCATAATTTGTGAAACTCTAGAGTAAGGATGCAATCTGTTGAATACTATAGTAAAATCCGCAGATATCTGTTAAATTTGTTTGAAAATAGATAATGAATCGCATTAGAGATATCTATAATTTACAATTCATTAATTTACGTTAAACTTTACAATTGTGATAAGAATTAGGGAATATTGCTTAAACAATAATTTCAAGAATTAATGAAAACATATTTATTTAAATTTAATTTGTGCAAGCTTTAATTTTGTATGTAGGATGAATAGTTTATAGAAATCTTGAAATTTAGTTAGTAATCAACATTTAAATTACGTTATTTGACCAACAATGAATTAGAATCGCATTTATGCTCAGTTTTATTGGCGGTAATTTCAAAATAAATTAGAAAATACCATATCGATATGGTGCTATAATTTACGTTAAACCAACGTGTATTGTTATATATATTAATTAATAATGAAAATAAGTTAGTTGCTATTCAAGTTGATTATAATTTTGGCTAAATAATAACTCTTACAGTTAGTACAATTTATAGTAGCTATATATTTCAATGAATGCAAGTTTAACTTTGTATGTAAGACCAATTTTACAGATATTTTTGAGGTTCTATTATCTAAAAAACCAATAATTGACTTACATCAGATACTCTATATATTAGTAATAAGACTCACAAATAGAATTGAGAAAGATAAGGATTATAAATAAGGTATTCCGGATTAATAATGTTTAAATTTCTTTTTATTTTTCGTTGATAGAAAGCAAATTTTCCTAGTTAGCATAGTTTATAACAAAATATGAATGAATAGTTCAATTAAACATACTTGTGATTTCCTGAGAGTTTTTCAAAATTTCATTTGACAGATTTAGATTGTTGCTTATTAACTGGAAATCATATTTGTTCACATTCTGATTGAAAAATTCATTATAATCTAAATTTATTTTTCCATGTTGAGGAGGTATCTGTTCGGATAAAATATGATTCTCAAATAGTTTTTGATATTGTTTTAGAAAAATTACAGATGCCCATTTTCTGTCGTTGATTTAGTTGAAAAGAGATTTCATTCATTGAATAATGACTTTTTTTTTTGTTTTCTTCCTCTTTTCGTATGGACGATGAGGTTGGTATTTGTATTCAGGATATTTTTGTATATGCTTTAATTTGGCTATATCAGCCAGAAGTTGGAACTTTAATTTTACTTCCAAGGGCTCTTTATGCCACATGTTACCGATTTTTTTGAAACTTCAATATTAGAAATATTCTTATTATTAGCAACTATCACTGGTTGTTTGGATTGGTGGTAGAGAATAAAAGAGTTAGGAGGACAGGGGTTTTTTTGTATTAGCATGTTTGGAAATTGTAGGGAGCTCTGAAAACTTCTCAGAAGTTTTTGGCATTCTGGAGAGCTCCTCATTACCATTGTGTTGCACCAAAAGATCATGGTTTTTGTTTTCAATGGATTGTATTGCAAAATATTGTAATTGCAAAAAATAAACTAATGGAACATTTACAGTTTTCTTTGGATTAATATCACTAGATATAATGATTGAGCAAAAGCAAGTAAAAATAGCTAGAATAAATAAAATTTTCAGCATTGTGAAAATTATATTGCCTTTATCACTCAAGCAAATTAATAAAATTAATTCATTGTTTTATTTGATTATTAAATTACTATCTTTAATGAATTCTTTAATTCATTTTTTTGGTAAAATTTTCCCACCCAGCCAAGCTTGTAAGATTCATATCGACCTGTTAATATTAATACTATTGAAGTAATTGGAAAAATTTTTATAATATTTTTCTACTACCAAGCAAGCAATCAAATTAAAGAAAATGCTAGGCTTGCTGACTTTTTGGAACTAACAAGCTAAACAATAGAAATAAACTCAATTACTTATTAATCAAATTTTGTGTTAAAACTTGTAATATTAAATCCAATTAGGATTGTGTAAAAAATTCAATTAAAAAATCAATAATTTATTTTCTTATAATTTAGATTCAAATTTGAATGAAGATAATTTTTGATAAATTGCTTTTCTTCAAATATGATATTTGATAACAAGATGTGATTTTGTTATTTAAAAAAAAGTCAAGTTTTTATTTTTGAAATTAGTAAAAAGCATCTATGTAATAGCATTGATTCTTATATTGCCAATGTCTTATTGTAATATAAAATAAATAAAAAAAAGTAACTATTTTCTAGGCTTAATTTTAATTGGCAACTCTCCACAAGTAGTTGTTGCAGTGCTTTTCACCTTTAACAGAGCGTTTATATCAACTAACTTCATAAAGAAGTCAAACCAATCACTATTCTATATAAATTAAACAGTATTATTAAATAAGTATTTGCTAACAATACTTTTTAAATATTTGGTGTTTTATAAGTATTTATTAATAATTATTAAAAGTATTTATTTACTATTATAATTTAATATAAAATAAATATTAAGTTAAAATACTTTACAAGTATTTATTTTAATTAGTATTAAATAAATAATTAATTTTAATATTAATTAAATACTTTAAAAACTGGTATCAAATAAGTAATTAATTTTAATACTTATTATATATTATAAAAATAAGTATTAATTAAGTAATTATTTATAATACTTATTATATGGGCCTTCAAAAGTAGAAACCACCGAAATTGACTTTTTAAAAAATTTGGTTGCTTAACTTTCAAGACCTATATCTCAATGAATTTCAAAGCTATTTTAATAATTTAAATTTTAAAAGAAATATAAATCTTAAAGTTTATTTTAAAATTTAAATTATTGAAATAGCTTTGAAATTCATTGAGATATAGGTCTTGAAAGTTAAGCAACCAAATTTTTTTAAAAGTCAAATTCGGTGGTTTCTACTTTTGAGGGCCCATATATTATAAAAATAAGTATTAAATAAGTAATTATTTATAATACTTATTATATATTATAAAAATAAGTATTAAACAAGTAATTATTTATAATACTTATTATATACTATAATAAATAGTATTAAATAAGTAATTAATTTTAATATTAATTAAATACTATATAATTAATTAATTAATTTTAATACTTATTATATATTATAATAATTAATATTAAATAAGTAATTAATTTAAATATTTATTAATTACTATAATAACTTTGATCTTTTTTATTCAAAAATTTTTTACTCATTTTTGTTATAACACAAAATTTTACTAGTAAACTTGCTTCAGATATACTAATGAAAAATGATTTTACGCAATTTTAACCCTAGCTTCAATTTTGATTTTAACTTTGTTTATGTATATATAATTATAATTATAAAATAATAACTTTATATTATATTAAAAAAAGTAAATAATTTATTTAATTTTTTAAAATATAACCAAGTACTTATCAAGTACTTGTTATAAATATTTATTAAATATTTATATTAAGTACTTGTTAAATATTTATATCAAGTACTTATTAAATACATTCCAATATACCTTATATTTAGTAAGTACTTGCAACTAAGTACTTAGCAAGTATTTGACAAATACTTTATAAGTACTTAGTTATACTTCGTGATGTTAACATCATATTTTCCAAATAACATTACCATTAATGAAAGTAATTCAATCATTGCTAATTTTCTTCCAAAGCAGATATGTAAACTACCACCAAATATTAATAGTAAAAATTTATTCCTTACTTTATTTTTCATATGCTTACTTTCATTTTTTTTATAAAAACGATTTAGATCAAAAATTTCAGGATTGGGCCAATGATCTTTATGTGTATGAAAACTATTAGTATTTATGTTAATCACTGTTCCAGTTTCAAATCGATGTCTGGCTATTTCACAAGAATTTTTAACAAATCTTTGAAGTTCAATTACAATTGGGTGAAGTTAGCTAACCTTATTTATAATCACGTTACAATATTCCAATTTTAAGAGCTCATCATATTTCAGATAGAAAGAAGTATTTAGAAATATTAAATCAATTTCATCAATCATTTTTTGTTTAACTTGAGGATATATTAATTTTGTCCGGAATTATACTTAATTTTGCTTGAAATTATATTTGATTCTGCCTTGAGTTTAGGGTTGTAAAATTACCGATAGAGTTATAAGTAGGGCAAATCAATAAACATAAAATATGAGCAAAGTTGGGGCAAAAATTTAAAGATATCTCCTGATAGTTTCCAAAGGTTAGCCTAGAATGATTGACTTTGACTTAGCCAAAAAAAAAAAAAAATTCAAATTTGGTCAGGTTGTTGCTAAAATATTTTGATTTAAAGTTTTTGAAAATTTTATATTTCTCTTCTTAATAATATCATGTGATTGCACTGTTCTCCGTAGAATCAGTTGAAATACACATGTGAGAAATGCTAAATGTTAGCACAAAACTTGAGACACAGAATTAATATCAAAAATAGCTGTCTTGAATTAGCTATTCTTTATCAAGATAGTCTAGGAATTACAATGAATTTAAGTTAATGAAACTGTACAAAGAAATAACAAGAATCAAAAAAACTGAAAATGCATCTTGGAAGATATTTTTCTGAAGGTAAACATACGATATTTCGAAAATTGTGCCCCTAAAAATAGCATAAGTGACAAAAAGCAAGTTATTGTGCTTTGCAAAAAGATGTGAACACTCAGATTATTTTTTCATGTGAGGATCAGAGATTTTATAGATTTTTTAATTTTAAGAATTAAACCAATTTCAAAGAAATATAAACATAATCAATCAAAAATATAAAGTAAAAAACAATTGGAAATCTTAGTGATTCTCAGCTATCATCATCACTAAAATCACATGTTCACATCTTTTGCAAAGTGCTATAAAATAGTGCGCAGATGCCTGCTATTTCGAGAATTTACAGTAATCAGAAAATTTGAATTTCAATTAGATTTAAATTGCTAAAATTTTACCGATTTTGATTTCTTTGGATCTTTGGAAATCTGGAAAACAACTTGTCTAGAATTAATTTTATAATTAGTAAGTTAATCTGAACCAGAAAAATAATATACTCAGCGACTTTATTTTTTATTTTTTATTTTTTTATTTTTTTATTTTTTAGATTTTTATTTTTTATTTTTTGATAATTTGTTCACTTCCAAATAGTGAATAAGGCCATTTTTAGTTGATTAGTTGGTTAATATCAGTATTAGGTGCGTAGAAAAAATTTAAACAAGTATGTACATATTACTAAGTATTTAATTAAATCTCATTAGTTAACTTTAATCACATGATTATTGAAGATTTTCCATGTTGTGATTGGCTTGTTTAATTCGAGGATAGCTGGCCAGTTAACCAATGATTCAACTAGAAATGGCCCAATGTAAATTATATAATTAGTAAATTATAGATACCTCTTATTATTATCGTTGTTATTTAAAATTTCATTTAGCTAGTGCTAGGCCACTCTATTTATTAAAATGTAATATTAACCAATAATACTAGTGATAACAATAAATTAAGGTATAAATTAATTTTTCTTTTACAAAATATTTGTTAAACAAATCAATTTGGTATGGTATAAATTATTCATTATGATTTTTAGTAAGAATGAATAAACTTATTATTTTCAATCGTAACTAATAAATATATATATTCTTAGCAATTTTAAATTTATCTAAATTCGATTGGCATCTATATTTGGATTCGAATGCAATTAAATTTTACGTAATTACATAATGCGCAGGGTAGATCTCAATCATAACTGAAAATTTTTTTCACACATCACTTTCTTTCTTTTTCATACATGAATAAATTATATTAAATATATGTGAGTTTTAGAGGTTCTTTTAACCTATATTTTTTTTTAAAATAAAAAAAAACCTAGTTTTTAATAAACTTACTGGAGAGTCAAATAAAACTTTAGAAAAAAGATTTGAACTATATTGTGTTGATTTGTTGAAAAATGAATTTTTATCTTGGGGCACTAGAATTAAATGGACAGAGTGAGTATGTTCTTACAAGCACTGTTGAGTTGTTATATATTTGAAGTTACGCTGCCAGATTAATATAAAATATTCAAGAATTGAAAGCTCATTGTGGCCTATGTTTTGGCATAGAACATTCTTCTTGGTTGTATAACTTTCTGGGCGTCTTTCTCAGTAATTAGCCTGGTGAAGAGAATATGTGTTATTTTTCAACTTATACTTCTATGAAACAAAGCTTATATAAATGTTTGTTAATTTAGTTGTTCCGGAGATGAAGGTCAAGATATAATTGTAGAGATAAATGGTCATAAAATGGTTATCCAATGCAAGGCTTATTTTAATAGTTATATAAATATATATCTTTGTCTATAATTTTGATTAGATTACTTACTAACTTTTATCATAATTGTAAGAAAGGAAGAGAACATGTTAATGAAGTGGAAGTTATGGTTAGAAGAGGTTTTAATTTTGGGATTTTGGTCACTGCAGAGGTATATAGAATTTAACTTGGGGCGATTAGGACAACTAGTAGATCAGATAGAAAAGTTATTACTACAACCTACAATAGGATATGTGATGTTATTAAAGAAAAAGTTATTACTTTATTGACGGAAAGGATAGACCAGCTAGAAAAAAAGACTGGATAAGAGGAATAAATTTAATCTAATTATTATTTGATTTATAAATATTGGTGCTGAACTATTATAATTGTTTCATTATTTATTGCAATTTATAAGCCTTTTTATAATTTAAATTTTACTCAAATTAATTTAATTTTTTTCAAACTATGAAAGTTACATATTTCTAAATAAATACGCATGAAAAACTACTAAGTAATGATCACTTAATTATATTCAATGTATCAATTGCATCGTGAATCAAAATACAATTTAATAGTTTATTAGATATAATTAGAGATGTTAAGAATAATAAAATGCATAAATGATAAAAATCTTTACTATTAGATCAAAAAAACTACCAAATTATCTAAAAATACTAAGCTATGCTCTCTTTCTTAAAAATATTCAAGTGCAAAGGAAAAAAAAAATCGCATACAGTAAAACGAACACAAATTGCAAACAAATCATCAGAAAGCATATTAATTTTTAAAATGAATATTTGGTGAGGCCTAAACTAACTATGATCATTAGATGCAGAAGCAGGATTAAATAAATATCTAGAATTTGAAGATATTCATCTTCAGCTAAATTTTTATATTAATCATATCTCTAAGTTGGTATAGAATTCTTGAAATTCTAAAAATATGGGATAATGTAATTTTATGCACTAAGCTACAAAAAATAAAAAAATTAGTATTAAGCATAAAACAAATTTTGAAAAATTTCTGAATTAAGGAAATACAGTAATTCTGGTAAGCACTAAATAGAGATCTTTTGGTTATTTTTAAAAGACACAATTCTCGAAAGAACGTATATGTCATAAATTATTATCAAGTGGACGAAGTATTTCACGATCATGATATTATTATCATCATATAGAAAATTAGCTAACTGATTCAAATAATGAGAGATAGTAAAGTTTAAAAAATAAAGTCTAGAAATTGTCCAGTTCAAAGCTTTATTGAAAAGATTTAATCATAAGAGTGAAATCAATTTACAATTTGCTTATAGTTGAGTAGCATAAAGTTAATACTAAATTCATCTTAAATAATTTATATTTAATAATTTTAATTTTTGATAATTATAGTATTTTTGTCAGTTATGATTTTATCTGCTTTCAGGGTGATTGGTAGTGTAATATATTTAGTTCTTTACTTAGTGTCCAGATTATTACAACGATATTGTCGTAGTAAATAATTTGGGTGAGTCGTAGAAACAAAAATAAAGTTTTAGAATTGGTTTAAAAATTTTATGTTAAATTTAATCAAATTTTTGCTAATTCAAATTTAATCCTTGAATTTGTAAACTAACGCTTGTTAACATTTGAATTAAAATTTTATTATGAAGCTTTAATAAAATTGTAAGTATTTCTTATAGAAAGTATTTTAAAAATTATACGTTATATAATATTTGTTTTAGAAGAATTTTAAGTTTAATTGCCTGACAATAATATTAGTGAAGGCCAATATATAGCATCATTAAATTCTGGTCACAAGTGCATGCACTTAGAGAGGTTTCACTGTATAGATAAAAGTAATTCAGACAATTGTTCGGACAATAATATATTCTTTTGGATCAATAATAAAACTTGAAAATAACAAATTTTAATTTATTTAATTCTGTATTATTATATGATAGTTTAAATAAAATCCACTATTGGATTTTCAATTATAAAATATTTAAAATCAAAATCTAATAAATTACATCATTTATTACCTTCTCTTCTGTAGTGCTCAAATAATAGACATCAATTTTTCGCTAAAGCCTTGTACTCACGTAATCCCAAATCACTTAAAAATAGTCAAATTAAACTTAGCAGACAAAATTACTGAAACGAGAAACAAATCCGCAAAGTGAATGGACTACATAATCATAGGTAAAATAATATCTGCAATTGTAATATCAGTAATATTTTTAATAATAATAATATTACTGAACAAAAAGTACAGAAAACCAGTTGGAGGGGCCATCGACGTAGACCAACTAATGATAAATGAAAATAAAAAACTAAATAATGCGAATAAGCTTTTTGGTTGAAGAAAATTTTATTGTAAATAGTATTGGATTCATCAATGACTTTTGAGGTTTAAGTGACACATACATCAGCCTATATAATAAAGTAATTTCAAAAAATTTATTACATAACTCCTGTTCATTCTGCCATTTTTGCAACAATATCACTGAGTTTCTCAATTCTTTCCATCATTTCGTGATCTGAACTTTATCATTTTGTTTGCTTGGGCAATAAAATTAGCTCATCTGTTTCTTCAGCTTGAGAATTCATCATTATTTTGAATTTTCTAAGCTTTTGTTCATGAGTATCAAATGTTGATTAATTCTGTATTTGAGTGCTGCAAAGCATAACTCTGGAATTTCGACCTAAATTACATGGTGTTAAACCGCATTTTTCAGGATTATCTGTAAAATTAACTTCAGAATTCACAATTAGTGATTTGACCTGTCTAAAAAATACCCACCCGGGTCAAATTACTGTGAGCTGAGATTCTAGACACCTAGTATAAAAATTTTGCTACAATGACCATTGCACAAGAAAATGTGCCTCGATTACCTTTTCACAGCAACCACAACGTCTTTTTAGTCCATAGCAATTCTTTCTAAATACGGCCAAAAGTTTTATAAAGTCAGCTGAAAGTTTCACTACACCAAGAAATCAATTCCCAGCTAAAAATTTCATGAGGAAATTAACCTATCTATAGAAGCAGATCTTGCTACAGTTACATTACAATATTCCAATAAAAAAACAAATATATAACTTTTAATCTCAAGCAAGTAACATACAACAAATTAGACAAGAATTTAACAGCTAAAAAAAGAACAATTGAATCCTCCATTTACAAAACCGGAGAGAACAAAGAAACAAAATATGAAATGGAAAACCTGACCTTAAAATTTTACAGTACTTAAGAGACTATATTAGTTTTCTTAATAAAAAGATTTTAAGAGATTAATATAATATTTTTGATTTTTTTTTACCTATACGAATTAATTAAAAATATATTGCAACTAGAGGTCATCTTTTCCAATAATGAACTTGGATCTGGTGTCGGAAAAGCACTAGCAGATACTCTTTGCAAAAATAACACTTTAACTTCTTTAGATCTTTCAAATAATAATCAGTTCTTGTGGAGGGGAGGTAATAGCAGATGCTCTTTCCAAAAACAATGGTTTAATTCATTTGAATCTTTCATCTAATCAGCTTGGATCTGATGTAGGAAAAGCATTAGCAAATGCTCTTTACAAAAACAATACATTAACTTCTTTAATCCTTTCCAATAATGAACTTGGATCCGATGCTGAAAAAGCACTAGCAGGTATTCTTTGCAAAAATAATGCTTTAACATCTTTAGATCTTTCAAATAATAACCTTGGTTCTTATGGAGGGAAAGCAATCGCAGATGCTCTTTGCAAAAACAATACATTATCCACTTTAAACCTTTTCTTTAACCAGCTTGGGTCAAAGGGTGGAGAAGCATTAGCGGATGCTCTTTGCAAAAACAATAGTTTAACTTCTTTAAATATTTCATTTAATAGCCTCGGAACTAAGGTGGGAAAAGCATTAGTAATATCCTTACACATGAACACAAACAACTTAACCTCACTGCAATTTTAATAGTAATGATTTTGATATTGAAGTAGAGAACGTATTAAAAGAAATAAATTATTTAAAAGGCGGTCTGTTAGATACTGGATCGGATTATGAAATTGAAGACTATAATCATGAGGAATTTAATTGATATAAATTTTTTAATTTTGTTTATATTGTCTATTCGAATAATGATATAATAAAAAACGAATATTAACTTTGTGACGAAATTTTTTTTTTTTTTATTCGATATAAGTACACGAAAAAAACTAGTTGTCAAAAACATTCGTATAATCTTTTATTGAATTGACTATATCTTCGAAAATAATTAACTATGCTTGGACAATTGCTATAATTGTAGAATGTTAATAGAAATCAGTGTTGCACGGACCAGTCAATAGTCAATCTTGATCTGGTCCAAGGGTTTAGCACTGGTAAAATTGGACAAATTGTATAAATTATTATAAGTACATATAAGTATATATATATTATATATTTATA
Organism: Dentiscutata erythropus; assembly: GCA_910591965.1. Classification (NCBI taxonomy): domain Eukaryota; kingdom Fungi; phylum Glomeromycota; class Glomeromycetes; order Diversisporales; family Gigasporaceae; genus Dentiscutata; species Dentiscutata erythropus. Next base: position 2,032 of record CAJVPY010001586.1, on the reverse strand, counting down.
TTTAATTAATAGACCAAACTATTTGATCAATTTGACCAGACCAGGCTGACCAATAAAACTTTGACCAACAACCAACACTGATGGAAATATATTGTTAAAAAGATAACAAACAGAATAAAGTTACACTATTGCTGAATTAATATTGTGAAAATTATATTAAATGAATGACATTAAATAATCATTAGGATTTTAAAGATAATCACTGGTAGAAAATTAACATTCGTTAACTTGACAAAAGCCACAACCTGAGGTTCCGGATGCAAAAAAATTATCATTTACATAATTTACGTACGAATCGCATATATTTACAAGTGGATCTGTAGCTGATCCAATAAGGTGACAAGTATTAAGTTCTAAATTAATAAAATACCAAATACACCTAGGATTCTCATAACAATGTCTACAACAACCTTCTGCTGTATTTGTATTGCTGATGATTGTAACCCTATTACCAGTATTGGGAACTGAACCATTTACTCCTGGACCTCCAGGACCACAACAAATATCTGCAGAAGAAGAGGTGGGAGTGGGAATGGGAGTGGTAGTGGTAGTTTTACAAGTATGGGCTAATTAACAGTAAAAGAATCGATTATATAAGTTAAAGATGAAACTTGTAAATTATTTTATTTAAGCAACACTATACCTTTAAAATTTTCACCACCTCGAGCTTTAGTTGGGAGAATATGGTCTAATTAACAGTAATAGATTATATAAGTTAAAGATAAAACTAGTAATTTATTTTGTTTAAACAGCACTATACCTTTAAAATTTTTTCTACCTTGGGCTTTAGCTGGGAGAATATGGTTTAATTTAACAGTAAAAGAATAGATTATGTAAGTTAAAGATAAAATTAGTAATTTATTTTATTTAAACAGCACGATACCTTTAAGATTTTCTCGACCTCGGGCTTCAGCTGGAAGAATATAGACGAATATAGTCAAGATACAGTAGTAAAACAAGTGAATTATTGAGAACTTCATTATGTTCTTGTTGGTTAAAAAAGAATGCGAAGTATTCAAAAAAAAAACGCGGTTTTGGAAAAAAATTTTGTCTTTTATAATGAATTTTGTTATATATATTTATTCAAAATGCAAGAAATTAAATTTATGTTGTCCAAATACTTTAAATGCACACTCTCTAATGCACACATTATATATATGCATGACATAGGTTAGTTCCGGTCTATAATAGCATTATATTTTTTTTCTCTTTATAAATGCACACTCTACAAGTACGATATATATTAAATTTTATATCAATCGTTATATGAGACCTTTGCAGTAGAAAGGGCCCAAACTGCATTTTAATTTTTAAATAATTAGAGTTAAAAATTAAAATGCAGTTTGGGCCCTTTCTACTGCAAAGGCCTCATATTAGTATCTGATATATTATTTACGCTTTATTTATAACTTTAGACAGAATGACATTATGAGAGTGGTATTGAAAACATACCTCTTTCTTAAAAAATAATAATGAGTATATGGGACTAAAAAGCTCTTTATTGAGTGTTTCGTTTGTTATTTTTCGCGTAACTTAATAATTGAGCAAATGTTACACTTGCAGTGTTATTTCGATTTGTATGGTTTTTGAAATGATTCACATGTGCTTATTTTAAATAACGCAGACGGGTAAACAGTAATTAATATTACATGCGTGTATCTGCATAATTTACAAATAACTGATAAAGCATTAAGGAAATTTCGATCCAACATAAACACTACATATTTTACTCTATAAACGCACACCTCTAAATGCAGCTTTGTATTTTTTATGCTACTAAGGAGTGAACTTAGGGAGGTGTACTGTATATTAAATACATAAAAAATAATTATAAAAGCTCTTTATTGAGTGTTTCGTTTGTTATTTTTCGCGTAACTTAATAATTGAGCAAATGTTGCACTTGCAGTGTTATTTCGATTTGTATGGTTTTTGAAATGATTCACATGTGCTTATTCTAAATAACGCAGACGGGTAAACAGTAATTAATATTACATGCGTGTATCTGCATAATTTACAAATAACTGATAAAGCA